>PVHP010006826.1:0-58983 GCA_004024765.1 Zapus hudsonius | reverse complement strand
CTGAATTCGTTCATATTTCTCTCCATCGAACTCAGTCTGGAGTCTATGCTTGAGTAAGAATGCTTCATCTCATTCATGTCTTTTCTCATAAGTTCCATATCAGCCCTTAACTGCATCATATTTGCATTGCTGTTGTGGTCAGGAGTCATATTGTTCTCTCTCTGCAATTGTGTATGAGCTCCTTCCACTTCCTTGTCAATTTCATGTTCCATAATGGGACTAGGTGCCCTGGGTTGGGAAGACACGTTTTTCCGTTGGTTTCTGCCCATGCCCAGTTAGCGAAGAGGGACTCAGGTGCCCTGAGGAGTGCTATTCAGCCCACTTTACTTCCTGGCAGTAGCGTGTGATCCCTGGTACTCACAGAGAGCGCCGGTTGCTCCTGCGGTGGAAGCCACTCAATTGGCACCAGTGACAGGAACCCGCCTTGAGGGGACAAAGGCAGGAGCCTGAGGGTCCAGATGCGTGCTCCCCTGCAGAGCCGAGGGCAGTAGGGGAACCCCACTGAGGTCCCAAAGCTGAGGAGAGGCTGGGTGGCCCAGGGACAGGACTAGCTGCCAACCTGGGCTGGGTCCCAGTTAGGCAAAGAAACCTCCTTGGAGAGACACCTCCTCCCCTCTCAGCTGGTGGAGAGGATCACGTCTGAGGACTGGGAGCTCCCACGGGGAAGCCACTCCATTGGCGCCAAGAACCGGGAACCCGCCGCCGTGAGTGGGAGAAGGCAGAGCCTGAGGGCCCAGCTGAGTTCCCCTGCAGAGCCGAGGGCAGTGGGGGAACCCTGCTGAGGTCTCAAAGCTGAGGAGAGGCTGGGTTGCCCAGGGACAGGCCCAGCCGCCAACCTGGGCTGGGTCACAGTTAGGCCAAGAAACCTCCGCGGAGAACCCGCCGCTAGGGAATAATGGCGGGAGCTAGTGGGGGGGGGAGGGCTCTGTCCTCTGCTCTGCTGGGGAGCAGAGAGCTACTGGAGAACCCCTTCTGCTCTGGCCCAGGGGCTGGGGAGGGAGGGAGGGCCCGAAATCAGGTCCAGCTGGTGACCAAAGTTTGGATCCCAGCTGAAGAGATCAAACCTTTCCAAAGAGAGTCCTGGGGACGCTGTTACTCGTCCGCCATCTTGCTCCGCCCCTCTCTCTGGCTGCCCTTTGAAGATGTGTTAGTTCAAGCTCCAGCTTTGCAGATGTTCTGTGAAGACTTGACAGGTGAATGTCTTGGCTGGTAAAGGTTGGCTGGTTTTGCAAACAAATTGGAAGGGAAGTGGGTTGTGTGTGTGTATTAATGGATGCAAAGTTCCCAATATTTTTGACACAGAAAAATCAGAGAAACGTCCATTGTACACCTATGGAATTATGTTTACGAAATAAATGAATGCATGCATTGACATTCATATCTGGTTGTTCTTATTTTTTCATTATATATCAAAAAGTAGGAATAATAAGTGATTAAGTGAGGGTGAGTAAATTATGTTCTGTGTATTAAAAATAGACAGAGCCATCATGTTAAATATAAAATAGCAGTTACGGTTGTGTGTACTGGACATATGCATAATACCACTTAATGCACTTAAATGTATGTTTTCCTTTAATCCTGACAACAGCCTATTGTGATGGAGGCAGGACCAGAAGGTACATGTCTAGCCTGTGATTAAAGCCAAATTCTGACCCTGGTGTGACTGTCTGTATGCCCCAAGCCTATGAGGCTTTATGAATATCTGACTGTACAGAGAAATACATACAATTTATTGATAAGGGAAATGAAAGAAAGTACTGTACATAATATTTACATGCTAAAAATATAAAATATATTTTATGTAATGAAGACTAAAAAGCTAGTAAGACATTACCAAAGTGAAAAGACTAACCTTTGGGTGGTGAGAATATAGACTTTATATTGGATTTTTTCTGCCTTATAATTAGTGTTTTACTTTGTTTCCCAACTTTCATTCAGTGAATGTGTGCTGATTTTATAATTATCAAAACAATTTTTTCTCCCCCTAAACCTCCTGCTCAAAAATGTTAATTGCTATGTTACTTTTAATATCACTGGAATACTGTGAATAATAAATAATAGATAAATTATTTAGTGAAATATTATTCCATGATCCCATAGAATAATATAAAGCAAAATGGTACAGGTACAGGTGCCACAATGAGATAATATGTTGTAAGTAATGTTCTTAGAAATAAGGGAAAACAGAGAATGTTACTCATGCTAACGGTTACTGTGATTTGTACCGTTTATTCTCTGTGTACACAACGAAAGACTACAGGATACTAAAAATGGTTGTAGTGTTGGCAGAATGGGTGACAAAATGATTTCCTTCACTGTTTTGACTGTGAATGTTACTGGAAAATAAATCCTGTCTGGGTTGCAGCTGCTTGGATAAAGAGAAGGTCTCTGGGTGGGTGCTTGGTCTGCTGGCTCCGGCGCAAAGGCCTGTGCACTTCTCAGTTGGCAATGCAACTACACAGGTACCATTTCTCTTTCCAGCGTTCATTCTGTTCCCAGAGCTGGTCCTAGAGATCGCTCACATTTTAGATTAAAAAGCAGCCCGAATCAAAAGCTCCCCAGACAGGTTGCTCGGCTGCTTTGACAAATGCCACACACTTGCTCCCTGAGGTCATGGCCAATGACAGGATGTGAACAGTGAATACAAAATGCTTCCCTGGCACTCTCTGGTGGCTGGTTTGCTGAGTAGGCCGGGCAGTGCAGGGAGCCAGCAGCTGGGGAGGGCGCTCCCCAGGACTCAGAGCTGCCCCTCCTGCCTGGGAGGGCAGTGCTCGCTCAGCAGGGGTCTAGCCTCTGAGGTAGCCAAGGGAAAGCTGGACACTGCCTAGTTTTCAGAGGAAGCCAAATGTCAGCATGCCTGTTCCAGAATCTGATGGCTTACCTGCCTCCCTTGTCTCTCTCCAACCCACTTCCTGTACAAAGGTTGTCACTGGTCAATAAAAAGGCATCATTCCTGATACTCAGTTGGGTGTCGACAGTGAGTAACTCATTCGATGTAAGCCAGAACTGTAAAATTTAGCTCTCTCTCTCTCTCTCTCTCTCTCTCTCTCTCTCTCTCTCTCTGTGTGTGTGTGTGTGTGTGTGTGAAATATTTTAGCATTCTATTGAGGTTTTTTCATAAAACACAATTGAATTGACAGAGTGTGGACTGTTTAAGCTGTCGTGACAGATGGAGGGATGATTTTGATGGTTCTTGGAATCTCTCAAAAAGGCAGACATGCTGCGTGAGCCTAGCATTGCTCATTGAGATGTTTTCATGGCTAGACCTTGGCCTGGCTGATCATGATTTTTTGTGCCTTCATTTGCAGATGTCTGAAGTCAAAATACAATTTTCACAAGCATTTCATGGACTAATCTTCATCCTGGAAACACCCTGAGGAATTCTGATCTGAAGAATACAGGTTTGATGTCTAAGTAATGGGGAAAGTTCATGAGTCCATACATGATACTTCTTTGCAGCACTAATATCCTCATATCAGTGCAGCCAAACAGTGTGTGAAGTGTTGGGATGACATATGACATTAATCATATGCTCATTATAGCTGTGCCACAGGACCTGACACGCTTTAGAATGATGTGGAGGAGAAAAGTGGGTATTTTACCGATACACGTCTACTTCACTACTAACAAAATAGACATTTTGTGTTAATTTGGACTGTCCAGATAGTCACATCCTTTCCCATGACTGAAAGACAAGCTAGATAGTTGCTTTCTCAGTCTATGCTTTTGCCCTGCTAATCAGTGCCTCAGAACTTCTGGTTAAAAGCTAGAGATGTGAAGTAGCAAAGCCACCAAGGATCTCATTCATTCATTAGAAAAAGAAAGAGACAGAGAAAGAGAAAGAGAAAAAGAGAGAGAGAGAGAGAGAGAGAGAGAGAGAATAGTCATGCCAAGGCCTCTAGCCACTGCAAACAAACTGCATCTGGCTTTACATGAGTTCTGGGGAATTGAACCAGGGTCCTTATTGCAGGCAAGCGCCCTAACCGCTGAGCCATCTCTCTGGCCTAAGAATCTATTTTGTTTGTGTGTGAGACGATGGTAGCAATACTAGCCAAACTTATTAAACTTAGAAACAATTGTGGCTGTAGTGTTCAGGGCTTTATGCAGAGCTTTGGATTTTAGCTTGTTTTTTTCTTATGACTCAATAATGTGAATTATCTAGAAAAATCACAATTTTGTGTAATACTTTGCTAAGACCCAATAAACAAATCATATCAATCATCTTCAGAACTCCAGAGGAATAAATCTCTCCCTTTTGAATCCCGTTTGCTGCTGGGCTCTGGGAGAGACCATAAGCTTTACAATTTTTCATTGGGTGCTCATGCAAGAAAAGATGGCCACCACTTGCTAATCAACCCACAAAGCTGGACCATCCATTGCTGTACTTCCTACCAGGCAGCAGTGAACAGTTCTGGCTTCCATCTGAGTGATCTTCCAGATGTGAAGAAGAAGAGATTCTGTACGTTGGCTCTCACTCAGCCTGTGCCTGCCTCTGTCAGCGTACAGCTGTGCTGCGTGGTCAGGCTGGCTGAGGAAGCTCAGCCCTGTTTCCTCCTGAGTCCTCTTCAGGGTAGTTGAGGAAGGAAACATGCTTAACATGTAGAAAGTTAGATTTTGACTCAATTTTCTGGAATGAGTGATACATGGACCAATTCGTTTTTACAGTGTGTGGCAAATATTTCTGTTAGATGGTCAGGAACTTGAAAAAGAAAACAAGCAATGAAACCTCTGAGTCAGTCTGAGGACGTTTTTATCTCCCGTGAATGCTTTCTCCACAGTAAGTTCACTTGAGCAGGAAACATCACAGAGGATTTATATAAAGGGAAAGGAACACGGAGGAATGCACGCCCAGCTTCATTATCTAGCAGCAGAAATACAAAGTCTTTAGTGGGGTGATTGGTATTTATTGTGGGGACCAAGAGGCCTCAGTTAGTACCTGCAGGGGTGGGGGAAACATGGTGTCTCAAGCTATTCCACCCATCCCGAGGCTCCTACAATCTTGCCCCTCTTCCTCGGTGCTCTCTGAGCCTTGATGGGCAAGAAAAGGATCTGATTTAGTGTTGCTTTCTCTGTAGTCTCTGTATCTCTGCTTTTATGAGGTTTAAGTGACCACAGTGTCTGTCATCATCTCCTTGGAACTGGTTTTCAGGCTAGCCGTGAGAGCGGTGCTCATGTCAAGGCTTCGCCTGTGATGACTTCTGGGATGGGGCAGATGAAGTGAAGGTGACCCATCTCCTGGCAGGTCCTTGTTCTCCCCAGTGTTCCTCTATACCTCAGACACACACACACGGGGTTCTAATATACTCTAACTTTGATGGCGGGGGTATAGGTGGTAAATTTCTACTTTTGCAAACTGTTTGGCTGTATCTAGAGACTTTTATTGATTATTTATTATTCAAACTATTTGATATTGTAGAACATTGAGGAGAGTGGCTTTCACCAATAAGGTGAGCTAAGCAAAGCCAGACCCAAAGAAGACAAACTGCACGGACTCATCCATGTGCAGCTCAAAATAGGTATAACTCACATGAAGAGTTGAAGAGAGAAGGGGAGGGGGCTGGAGAGACGGCTCAGTAGTTAAAGTGTTTGTCTACAAAGCCTGCCTAATGGCCCAGGTTTGATTCCCCAGAACCCATGTAAAACCAAACATGTTTGTAAAACACAAAGTGGCACATGTGTCTTGGAGTTGGTTTGCAGAGGCTGGAGGCCCTGGCATGCCCATTATGTCTTTTTCTTTCTCATTCTAATAAATGAATAAATAAATAATTTTAAAAAGTAGCAGGGGGTCCAGTGCTTGGAGAGGCCCCCTGATTGCTGATAGTATTTTCTTTCTCCATCTGACTGAAGTTATGGGATTGTTCTATTTTGAGAATTGTAATCAATCTCTTCACATTGGTGCACCTTTTTCTATGATGTTTCGGTTAAAATGTTTAAATAATAAAACGTAGACAGCTATGATCTCAGAACATGTGATAATATTTAAATTGAGAAGCATTCTTGACTCAACAGATTGAAAAAGATGAAATGTGCAGCAGTTCTGAATTTAAAATGATGCTGACAGAGCCTTCACCTTCTTTGCTTGGTGCCATGGCAACTCGCCACTTTTAATGGACAGTGTTCTGGAATAAATACATTAGCCCTTCCTTTGCTGGCCCCTGTGAGGCTCCTCCTCCATGCCAGGAATCAGGTTACATGCAGGGTGTTCCATGGAGAATAAGGGCAGCATTTTGGGCTGAGCAGGTTTCATGACATTTAGGTCTTGGATCTAGTTTTGGGGAAGGCAACACACTTTTCCCCCCTGGTCACTTCCTTCTTTCCACTGTCCTTCTAGGATTGCTGGACCTTTGTCATGCAGTGGGCCTGGGATCTGCTCTGTCATCACTTTTAAACTACAGATACCTAAGTTTAAAAGTGTGTTGTGTCGCTGTTGTTGGAGCCTTCCTGACACATGATTTGACTCAGTAGCTCAGGCTGGCCTCAAACCCTGGGGATCTCCGTCTTTGTTCTTCCCATAGCCAGGAGCAAACACACCCGGCTTCAGAAGGGTTCTTGAAGCCCTCTGTCTGGGCTCGCCAGTTGGCAGTGAGGCTGGACAGAGTGCACACCACTCACCCTTAGCCTCCATGTGAGATTTCTTGAAAAGATAGGTTGAAGGATAAGCTTTGAAAACAGTGACAAAACATCCTTGCTATGATGCCTGTCTAACAGTGTTTCTAGGATGTTGTCGTCTATTTGACTACCAGTCTGTTTCATTTGTCTCTCAGAAGGCAGAGTCTTATATCATTTTTTATTAAATAAACAATTCTATCATTTATGTGCTGGCTCATGAATTTCTTTTTTTTTTTTTGTTTTTTGGTTTTTTGAGGTAAGGTCTCACTCTAGCCCAGGCTGACCTGGAATTCACTCTGTAGTCTCAGGGTGGCCTTGAACTCAAGGCAATCCTCCTACCTCTGCCTCCAGAGTGCTGGGATTAAAGGCGTGCACCACCACGCCCTGCTTGGCTCATGAATTTCTAAACTGGCTACTAATGCCTTTGACCGTGGACATATTTACACCATCTCTGCCTGGCCTTTCTTGGACATATTGCATTCATAATATGTGACCTGTTTTTAAATGAACGCAAGAGTGATCTTTTTATTTTCCTTGCATTTTCTTTTTTAAAAATAATATCTATTGGGGACTTTAATATAGAAGCATACCGCAAGCTGGTTGTATTCCCATCAGATTGTCGTCTTTTGTTCCCTGTCCCCCAGCCTGATTCCAGGATCCCACTGAGAGCCTTCCTCAGGGGGGGTGATCACTCTAGGATCATGAATGCAGCCCTCAGCGCACTGGGAGGACATTTCCTCACTCTATGCCTCCCCACCCTGTGGCTCATAAATGCAGTCGGCTAGCTTTTCTGCAGTGTTCCCCGGGAGGGTGTGTTGTAAGTCTCCTTCAGTGTGGAGTCTCAGTAGCCTCTTATTTTCTGCTGTGCTGAGTTTTGAGTCTCCTCAGTGTCTACTTCCATTTCCACAGAGAAGCTTCTCTGGCGAGCTGTGGAAGCAGCACTCAGGTTGAATCTGCCACTGCCTCTGAGTGCTTCCTGGGCTCAGGAGAGAGCTGAATGGTCTCACTCTGTGCCCAGCTGTCTGTCTATTGTCATTTTGATGGGTCTTGGATCTCCTGGAGTCATTTCTGAAATGCATGGTCCACAACAACACAGGAGAGAACAGCATGGATCAAAGGGGATAAACATATACATTTAGAGGCCAGGGGGGCAGTGGTGGCAAAGGCCTTTAATCTCAGCACTCAGGAGGCAGAGGTAAGAGGATCCTGTCTATCTTCTCCCCTAGCCTGTCCCAACTTCTCTTCACTCCAAGCTGCACCCTAGCTTCCTGAGAGATACTATTGATGCTTACTGCAACTTATAAACAGATTAACTATTCCAAGTTAGGACCCTTATCTGAGAGAGAGAGAGAGAGAGAGAGAGAGAGGGAGAGAGAGAGAGAGAGAGAGAGAGAGAGAGAGAGAGAGAGAGAGCGCATGAAGCGCTTCTTTGGATTACCTCAATGTATAATTTTTTCTAGGTCCATCCATTTTCCTGCAAATACCATAGTTTCTTTCACTTAGCATTGACTAGATCTCTCTTTGTATATGTGCCACATTTTCATTATCAATCCATCAGTTGATGGGCATCTAGGCTGCCAGTCCCATGCTATAGAGTTATGTTGTTTGACACAAATGTGCCAGGAGCAAATAACCCTTTATAATATCTTCACCTTCCCAGAATTTATCAAACAAGAAACTTGTCAACCCAAACACAATAGTTAATTTTTTTTCCACATGGAGAGTCCCTAAATGCCTGCACTTTTTTGTGCAGCAACATTAATCTTAAATCCACATGGAATTAAAGCGATTTTAATTAAGCATAGAGCTTGGCACTTTATAACCTCAAATTTGAAGATGATAAATCATTTTATAATGGTCAATGAATTAAATACTCCTGGGGCTTTTATAGGCATGATTAGAAAGGGTAACTACCCAATTACTTCTTTAGATCTACTGCTAAAAAAATCTGTAATATACCCAGAAATTAGGCCTCTATAAAAGATTTTGTTTCTAGAAACATGTTGAGATAGTAGCTAAAGCCAAGTAGAACCATTTAAAATTTTAGAATGAAATTTACATCTAATAATTCATTCAGCAAATACTTCTTGTGCACTGGGCATTGATAGTGACAGCCCTTGTTTTCATAAACTCACATTGGGGGAGGAGAGAACAAACAGGCAGCCATGTTGACTTCATATTTACAATTGACCATATTTTGGGCCATAAATCAGCTTGTAATGCACTTGAAATTAAGGCATACACAGTGCAATGTTCCACTACAATGCAATTATGCCAGAAATCTATAGTATCTGGGTTAGAGTGTTATCTGAACAAGATTCTCTCCTTGTTTTGCAAGAAGGATTTGCAGGATGCCAAAAGCAAGTTGACCAAGACCTTCTGGCATCTTTGTGTGCTTTGTGGAGACAGCCTGGATTCAGAGCTGGAGGAATTTGGCTTCTTCACTTGTCAGCTGTGACCCCGTGAAATTCCTTAACAATTCCTTCCTGTCTTATGTTTTACAATCTATAGAGATGCTTAATATAAAATTACCACATAAAATTAAGGTGTGAATTAAATACAATTATGCAAATCTTTTTACTCCTACCACCTGATAACTTAGTAGGCTCTTAGATTTTTCTTACCTGAATGAAATGACCATGATATTTAGACCTAAGCTTTAAATATTTCTTTATTGTTTTGGCTCACTTATAAGAATTCTCAATGATACAGGCATTTTCTGCCCTTTTAAGATGGTTTCTCAGACCTCACATGACTCCTAAAGAGGGAGCTGTTCATCTTTTTAATTCTGCCATCAGTATGGGCACCTAGATGCTAATATGATAAGAACCTCTGAAATGAATATTTTTTATATGGGACTTTTCTGCTTTAATAAATGCTTGTCCTATTACTCAGATTTCTCATTTTGATCGGAGATGCAAGAAAACTCCTGGATGGGATTGTCAAGTCTCATCCATCATCAAAAATGAGGGAAGAAATCTGAATAAGAATCTCTAGACACTTCCAGTAAATCTGTTATTTCTTTAATCACACCCCTGTGTTGTTTTCTTTTCTAATATCTCCCAAATTTGATGCAGACACACGCCTACAAATGACAAGGTGGCAGTTAGCTTTGATAAGTGCAGGCTCTTATAAGAGTCATATGAGTCCGAGGCAATAGCAATGAGGCAACCTTAGAGTGAGTGCGAGCCATGAAAATCTACTTTCTCAGCTTTCTATATTTGAAAAGTAAGATGACATTCTTGTTTCTGAGTGCCCTCAAAAGTACCTTCTCAACCAGATTGTACTCGCATAGTACTGGGTAAGAGGCCAGAGGCAATTAGCAAAAATTCAGATTTATTGTTTCACTCCACTCACATTAGTTTAAAAAATAGCTGAATGTTTATTAAGGGATCTTTGTGTTGAGGCCGCAGTTCTGTCCCATACTTACTATTTCAACACAAGAAGCCTCACTCTCCTTCTGATTTCTACTGCCCAAGACCTGGCATTATTGGCTCAGTGTAAGTACTAGAGCAACGAAGCAGCACTGTCCATGATTAACTCCACAGATTGTCTCCACAGCCTGCAGTCCTTCCACCAAACTGTCTGTGCCTTTGACATTGGACATGACACAGTCTTTGGTAGTGATGAAACTTCCAGTTCCTCAAAATGTGCTTATGAAAAAGGACTGTATGTTGTAAGTTTTGCAGCTATAGGTTATGGAAAACAAAACAAAGCAAAACTGTGTCAGCCTCTAAGGAGTGAAGGTCATCAACAATGTGAATAAGCAGTGGATCCTTCAAGCTACACAATCAGCTAGTCAGGCAGATGTTCTCACTGGAGCAACAGTGGCACCCAGGCTATGGGGTAATCAACTGCTCTCTGAACGGATATGGGACCCACCCAATAAGAGAATCACGCCTAGTACTGTGGACCAAGTCGGAAGCCAGTGGCTTAGAAGGTCATGGATACTAGAGGGAAGCTTCCACTGGTCTTTGGCTAAAATGTTTATCTATGTGTATGTATATGTAAAAAATATATATATTAGTGAGGGGGACCCCTTGTCTGGAACTTGGGATTCAGGGCGATAGGCACCGGATCCCGTACTCTTGGGCTCCCAAGACAAGATGCACTATGGGAGCGATTGACGGGGAGGCTACTAAAAATAGAATCTAGGTAATCCATAATTGTGTATATTTGTTAACCTACGCTGATCTCACTCTCCAATGGAGATTGTGTTTGTATTTTTCAGGAGGCAGCGAGAGAGCTGGGGCCCATCTAACCCTACCAACTGACCTTAGGCCCATAGTTGAGATTCTGGCAAGAGAGGAGCCACCACAGTCATACCGTGGAGGATCCATATGGAACCCTGCAGAGAATGACGGGATGAACAAGGGGCCCACAGCCAAAGACATTCAACCTACACAGGATAAGCCAGTGAGACAGAAACCAACAGTCTTCGACACAAAGACCCCTAAACTCACAATCTTAAAGCATCCTCAATACTCATCCACCATGACTCAGAGAACTGAGCGGAAGAGGGGGCGGAAAGATTGTGAGAGCCGTGGTGGGGGAGACTATCCAGAGGCATGGCCAGGAGAACCTGGCTGAATACTAGGCTATCCATGGGCCCCTGCCACAAGGACTGATCCAGACGACCCATGGAGGAGGTTATCCAGTGGTTTGGGGAGGGGGAGCAGTGGGGAATTGGGGATAACAACTCATTGTTTGCCCACTAAATATTGTAATTCATTATGGACAATATATATATATATATATATATATATATATATATATATATATATATATATATGTCCCCTTTGATCAATGCTCTTCTTACACTTGGTTAGAGAATCTAGGGAGACTCAAGACCCATCTGTATGACAAAAAAAAAATAAGTTAACTCCTTAGCACAAGATGAGTCATTACTATCACACCTGCTGGGACCCAGGAAACAGAAGAATTGGTGGATTAAATATGAATACCGTTCCCATAGCCAGTCCAAGAATCTCCTTCAGGGTCTTGGCAATAGACCAAAACTTATAAAAGTAGAAAATGAGAGGCTGTTGATAAGTAAGACTAAAGGGACAGACAACATTCCCTCCAAGGTTAAGGGAGCATTGTGGCAGGAAGAGGGGAGAGAAGAATGTAAGAGCTGCAGGGTGTGAAGGTATATTCTGAGTCATTGCTCCTCTGCCAGAGAGACTGACTGGTACATTCATGACCCCACAGTGATGACAGGTCGCCCCACTCAGGAGAGTACTCAGTGGAATAAGGGTGGGGAGAGACAGCATGAGACTATAGCCCTGTGGGACTATGACCAATTTGCAATATGTTCCTATGACTCAATGTTTCAACAACAGCAAGAAACCAAAATCATGAAACTAAAACTAGGCTTAATGTCTCCTACAAGTTAAATAGAATTTTATTTTTTTCTCCTTTGTCTCTGTCCCTTGAGCAAAGCATAGGAAGATAATTTTGGTTATTAGAATTATAGTTGTTTATAAGAATTCTAAGAGCTTTACAAATTATACTGTGAATTCTAAATAGTCACTTCTGAATCAGTCAGGCTGAAATTGGAATTTTGTTTTTTTCTTCTTTACCAGTTTCATATAACATTATTAGTAGTGTTGCAATGAATCTCTTGTGAGTCTCCTGACTACAGAAATAGATTGGAAATTGAAAAAGGAATTAAGTACCATACTGAGGACCGAGGAAGTGTCTCGGTAGACAAAGCACTTGCAGTTTAAGCTGGAAGACCCATGTTCAATCCTGAAATCCCACATGAAAAGCTGGAAGCCAGGCTTCTGTAATCCCAGCGCCCGTGTAGAGGAATGGGAGTTAGAGTCAGGAGAATTTCCCAGAAGTTTATGACAAGCACACTGAAGAGTAGCAAGTAGGGATCCAGAGAGAGGAACCCTGCTTCAAATGAGGTGCCCAGGTGGGAACAACTTCCACACTTGTGCTGTGGTATGTGTGCCTGCACTCACACACACATGTGCCCCCTGCAACTTAAACACCATGCTGTGCTCTGGCTGAAATCTGTCATCACTCATGAGGAGTCTAGCTTTCTGTGTGGATTTCAAGAGGCTTTTGTATTTCTCCTTCCCCAACACCGGGTGGACAATATAAGAAATCCCCATTTCATGGGGAAAACTTAAAGGATTCCTTGACTGGCAGTGAATTTTATAACAAAAAATATTTAAAAATTAAGTAATACATTGCAAATGCATTGTGTGTGTGTTTTAACTTTTAAATTTATGTGTGTCCATGGGTACACACAAGTGTGTTTGTGTAGTCAGCCCACAATTCCAGTCCAGGGACAAGTTCCCAGGAGTGAAGGAGAGTTGGCAATGATACATTTCTGAATGCATTTGCATTTGTGTAATTGTGGGCTGAGTGTAGAGTCCCTGAATAAAGCAGAATCTACAGTGTATTGGCTGTACTTTCTTTCCCTCATTCTTATTCTCAATATCCTGCCTCCACCTGCCACTCTTCCTGTCTAGAATATCTTATGCTTAGTTACTAAGTTTTTACATGTAGTGTGTTTAACAGGCCCACTATACTTATTGAAGACAGTGTGTGAATATACATATATATATATATATATATATATATATATATATATGCAACATGAGTTGACTCCCTCAGGTCTGTCCCTTTAAAAAGTTTTGAAAAATATAGAGCACAATCTTTTAAAATGAACTGATAAACTTGCAAGTTAGTGAGGTTTAAATAGTGTATAAAACTAAGTGAATAAAGAAATTAGAAGGTGAACAAAGCATTCAAACACGATTTGACTTTTCAGGCCCTTGACACACCCAAAGGGCAGGCTGCAGGGTGAGGGGACAAAGTGAGAGGCCACCCACAGTCCTAATAGGATTACCTCAGCACAAAACACCTTAAACATATGTCTTCAATATAGAGTGAAGTGTAATGCTCCCCACAGACATCCCCAGAGACTTATGGGAAATTGCTGATGTTGAACATTAGTTCTCAGTGAAAGTGAAATTTAAAAACCTTCCTGAAAATTCATAACTAAAAAACAACTGCGAACAAGTTTGGAGCCTAGAGTTACTTACAATGGTCTGAAATCCAGTAAATCACTCAATTAGTTATAGAAGATTCTGAGTTGGTACCCCCAGAAAATGGCAGGCTGTGTAGGCAGGCATGGTGCCACACACCTGAAATCCTAGCACTGTGGAGGCAGATATAGGAAGACTGTGAGTTCCAGCTCAGCCTGGGCGGAATTAGTGAGACTCCGAAACAAACAAATAAATAAATTTTCTATTGATGAAGTTACATAACGCATGTAACATCCAGTTACAAGTCACAGGAGACATGATGCAGTGTGAAGAGAAAAATCCCCACAAGCTACAGAAAGCAGAGGGAAACTTGAAAAGCACCCACGTAGGCATGACAGCCAAAGTGTGAGTTAGAGTACTTCCTAGTATAAAGGCAAATATGAAATGGAAAAGTACAAAATATGAGATTTATTTATTATTATTATTATTATTTTTTGTTTTTTCAAGGTAGGGTCTCGCTCTAGCCCAGGCTGACCTGGAATTCACTATGTAGTCTCAGGGTGGCCTTGAACTCATGGTGATCCTCCTACCTCTGCCTCTTGAGTCCTGGGATTAAAGGCCTGCGCCACCATGCCCGGCTCAAAATATGAGATTTTAAAAGTGATCAAACGGATCTTTAAAGAATTAAATTTCTAGAAATAAAAATTACCTTAAAATTAAAAAAAAATCAGAGATAAATAAATTCTTTAAATAAATCAGAGATTGACTGGAGAGATGACCCAACCGTTAACGGTGCTTGTTTGCAAACCCTACCTACCTGGGTTCAGTTCCCCTGGACCAAACAAACCAAGTTCGTCTGCTGCTACAGGAGGCCATGGTACACACCACTCTCTCTTTCTGTCTCCCTCTCTCTCTCAAATGCATAAACGTGAAAGAAACACAGAGATGCATGTAGGTTGCCTGTCTAGAACAAGGAGAACCTGGCACACCCGCAAGGCCCCTGATGGTGGTGAAGGTGAATACTGGGAGACCCAAGACTCGCTCAAATGACAAGAATGGGCTGGAGAAATGGCTCAGCAGGTAAGGGGCTGGCCTGCACAACCTCACACCCAGGCTTGATTCCCCACTCCTCAGGAAAAGCCAGATGCACAAAGTGCATGCGTCTGGAGTTTGTTTGCAGTGGCTCTCTGTCTTCTCAAAATCTCTCTCAATAAATATTTTAAAAATTAAAATGACAAAAAAAGAGAAAGCCTAGTCTAAAATTCATTACAAGGACCCAAGGAATACTGCAGAGTAAGTGGTGGAGTTGAAGGCGCTGCACACCCAGGAGACACAAAATTCATCAGAACAGAAAATCAGAGGCTGCTAAAAGCTTGACCCTGAAAGAGACTCTAGCATGTCCTCTGAGTCTCAGGGAACATTGCAGAAGAGGGGGCATAAAAAGTGTAAGAGGGCTGGGAACATTGCTCAGTGGTTAAGGCGCTTGCCTGCAAAGACTAAGGACCTGGGTTCGATTCCCCAGCACCCACGTAAAGCCAGATGCGCAAAGTGACACAGGCATCTGGAGTTTGTCTGCAGTGGTAGGAGGCCCTGGTGTGCTCTCTCTCTCTCTCTCTCTCTCTCTCTCTCTCTCTCTCTCTTTCTCTCTCTCTCTCTGTCTGTCTCATAAATATATTTTTTTAATATTTTATTTATTCATTTTCAAGCAGAGAGAGAGAGAGAGAGAGAACATACCAGGACCACCACCTTGTGGGTCTGGCTTATGTGGGTCCTGGGGAATTGAACCTGGGGCCTTAAGCACTGGAAGCAAGTGCCTTAACCGCTGAACCAACTCTCTAGCCCCATAAATATATTTTTTGAAGGATAAGAATCACAGGGTGGGAAGAGTATTGTGGTCACTGTCTTCCCAACAGGAACTGACTGGTGCATTCATGACTCCTCAGTGATTTCTTATACCCTCACAAATGTGAACTTTTATGAACTGAAAAGCATTTTGACATAGACGGACCAGGACAAGAGGCAAAACAAAACAAGAACAGGAAGAACTGCCTTGAAAGAGGAGAATCCCAAGTGGAATGGGGACAGGGATGAGGAAATAAAATATATATAAATTACATTTATAATCTGTCAACATGGCAAAGATTTCAAATAGTAGGCAGTGTTGGGGTGGATGTGAAAACAGGAATTTGCTCAGATGATGGGTGTGCTGAGTGATACAGTGTCTCTGAAAGACAATTTGGCTGCAAAAACTTAAATAAATTACTTTGAAAAACTGGACCTATGGACTCTGAAATTTCATGAATATGAATTTGTTTTAAGGGAAAAAAATGGTTAACGTCACAAAAACGTAGGTATAAAATATTTGTAAGACCCTTGTTTAAAATGGCAAAAAGTTGAAAACTATGAAAATAATTAATGATTAAATAAATAATGATTAAACATGCCATGATATGATGGTTCATCACTAATAAGGAAATATAGAAATAGATATTGACAGTGTAATAGAAACAAGTTTATTGACATAGATGAATGTTTCAAAGTAACATTAAGTTTAAAAAGAAGTTTTTAAAACAAAATATAAATTTAGACAGCAGAACTATAAATTACAATTTCAGTACATTTTGGTAATTTCAATTGCTGTGATGTAATATGTAGATGTATATATACATATATATAACATTGTATACATGTATATATGCATATATTAACAATATTTGAACTTCCTTGCCACAGTCATTAAAAAACTTTCCTACAAGTGTGCAGTGAGTCTAACTAGAATAAGTTCAAAGAAAAATTAATTATATTATTAAGATATATAGCAAGAGAATTAAAAAAACACTTATCTTGATAGGTCAGTTGAAGTAAAATTAGAAGATGAAAAAATTTGAAAAGAAGTTAAGACTTAGAGAACATTAAATAAAAAATAAATATACTTAATCATGTAGACAGAAGGGGAAGCCCAGAAAAGGCATAGAAAATTCTCAAGAGTTTTCTAAAATGGATGAAAGACATGAATCCAATTACATAAACTCAGAAATTCCCCTGAATATCAAGCAAGATAAATTCATAAGTAGATAAGTTAGTGTCCCATCATAGAACTTTATAATAAGGGAAGACTGGAAGTTCCACAGAGACAGGAAGAATACCTTTACCTGAGTAAAAGTTTGACAGTAGCTTCTCTCACCACAGAAGTAGAAGTGGAATGGTGTCTTCAAGGGGCTGGGGTAAGATTCTTTAACTGTCTACTGGCCAGTGAAAATATCTGCCAAATACCAGGCAAAAGTAAAACAAGTGGAGACAAAAAACATTGTAGTATTTACTTTAAGCAGAAGGAAAATTATCCTAACTAGAGGATCTAAAATATAAGAAGGAATGATAAAGATATCAAAACTTAAAGGAAATATTGTATAAAATAAAAACAACAGTGATAATATCATTTGGGCTTTGAAAAATAGCATAGAATGAAAACATTTACTAATAATGCCAACATGGGAATATTGGGGTTAAGGCTCTCTACTGTGCTTCATTCTGGGGGGAGAGGTGTAAAGAGCTTCATATATTTTATATTTATTGAATAGATAAGATAAAATATGTATATTTATAGTTAGGGAACAACCACATAAAATAGGAAAAATATATATGTATATATATATGATGGCATATGATATATGTATATATGTAAATGATCGATATGATATGTATCATATATAATTTACATATTTTCATATATATAAATTACTTTATAGATAATAAAAGGCAAGCTAGGCAAGAATTGACAATCAGTTTAAAAGCAGAAGGAAAAAAAGCAAGTACATGGAAGAGAAATAATATAAAGAGATGATAAAAGTTAGTATTAAAATATGTGTAATGGTTAGTTATTTACTTGAGTGTTTTTTATTTATGTTTTCGATGTTGACTTTTTTTTTCTTTTAGTTCCTCTTAGAACTGCATTAGCTGCTACCCATCAGTGTGGTGTGCTGTGCTTCTATTTTGTATGAGATATTATTGAAGTTCTGGTATGATTTCTTTGTGGACTCAGTAATTTTTCAGGGCCATATTGTTAGTTTCTAAACACCTGTTAATTTTCCGTGACTCTTCTTGTCATTAATTTCTAGTTTCATATAATTGTGACTGTAAAAAGTATCTGATATTATTTCAGCCTTTTACAACTTTGTAAGACTTATTTTGTGGCCTAACATATGGGTTCTCTAGGCACATATTCTGCATGCAGTTGAGAAGAATGCCATGTTGGATGGACTTTCTGCATCTTAGTTCCATTTGCTTTAAAGGTCAGTCCAGTCCGACATTTCTTTATTGCTTTTCTATTCAATATTGATAGGAGCATACTGAAATCCCAGACTATTATTGTGTTTTACTGTGTTTCTCTTCAGGTCTTCTTTTGTTTCTTACCTTATTGCTCTGATGGTGGAATCATATATAAACACACACACACAGAATTGTTATGTCATTGATTAATTGGCCCTAATTTCACCATATTGTTAACTTCTTTTTGATGTTTTATAATGAGCGTTTGACTAAAGTCCATACAAAAGTATGCTATCCATATTAACTACTTCTGCTTTCTTTTCTTCCATTTTCATGGGATTTCGTTTTCTATCCTTTCACAGACAATCTATGATTATTCTCTAAGATGAAGTGAATTTCTTATAGGCAATAAATATCTGTGCCTGTACAATATTGGGCCTGTCAGAATTCCATCATGGATAGATGGGGAACTCATAAAGCCCCAATATTCCCCAAGGTGCTAATAGCAGTTCATGGTTAATGGGAGATGGGATTCATTTTCTTCAGTGGTGTAGCCATTGACAAGTTTTCTATACTCGAGTAAATAACTACTCTCCCTGCTTATGCCAACAATCCTAATTAAATTCAATGGAAAAAAGACATAAGTAGAGGAAGACTCACTGGCAAGGAAAGGGGTCCAAAATGATAGAACTAATAAATAACTCCAGGAATGTTACAGAATATAAAAAATATACAAAGTAATTTGTGTTTCAAATCCCAATAGCAAACTCTTCAAAAAGAGTCACTAAAACAATTCCATTTATGACTAATTTTAAAATGATGAAGCACTTAAGAGTAAACTTCACCAAGGTGAAAGGTGTAGACCTTGAAAAATATAAAATGTGTATGAAAAAAACTGACAGATAAAATACATGTGAAGATATTATGTGTTCTTAGTTTGAAGAAATAACATTATAAAAATGTTCACATGATCCAGAGTGAAGTACATATTCAGTCATTGTATTACATTACACTGTATTACCTAGCATTACATTACATTGTAAATTCCAAGTGTGATTTTTTTCCTACAGAAAAAAAATTTCTAAAATTTGTATATAGCCACAACAAATCCCAAATAGATAAAGTAATCTCGAGAAAGAACAAAGTTGGAAGCATTGCATTTCCTGATTTGAAATTACTTCACAAACCCAGAGTAATCAAAGTGTTATGCTTAAAAACAGATGTGCAGAGAGCCCAGAAATAAACCACTGCAAATGTAAACAACTAAGTTTCAAAAAGGCCACCAAGAACACCCGGTGGGAAAAATAGAGTTTATTTAAAAAATGCTGTTGGGGAGCTTGGTTTTTGCATATGCAAGAGACTGCAAAGAGATCTTCATTTGACCATACACAAGCATGAGCTCAGAAAGGAATTAAACCTGAAGCCCACAACACCTAAAACTATGAATCTGTTCAACAAAAACACAGGAAAATTTTTCCATAAAATCCTCTGTAGGGATAAAAAATGCAAATGAGTCAGATTCCCTTGGGCTACCTTTAGACCCTTAATAGCTATTTCTTGCCCACCTCTGTGTCTGTCCTAATATTCTGGTGACCATCAGTGGTATCAGGTATAATCCTTTCCGGAATGTGCTGACAAACCATCGGTTTCCTCCAACCTAAGGGTTAAGACTGTCATTAGAGAGCATCTGAAGCCTGTGGTGGAGAAGTCGGCTTTGCTGTAACCCGCCTACCTGATGGTCAGCCAGTATATTTGCAAAGTGCCTGGATTTATGACTTTCTTTTGTTCTGTAACTATAAAACCATCATGAAATTGTTCACATGTTATAACATGGAATTGGGGTAACCTAAATCTGTGTTCCCTGGGGCCATGGTCACTCATATTTGGCTCCAGAATAAACTATCTCTTATCCCCTTTGAGGTGAGAGCTGTGTCTTTTGTGTTGACATATGTATGTATACATACATTCCTAGTGAAAGCAGAATGAGACAGAGGGATGACATCAAAACAAAAGGTTCTGTGTTGCGAAGAGAAACAGCCAGCAGAATGAAGGGACAAACTGTGTAATGGATAAAGTATTTACAAGTTTTTTACTTGTTTGGAGGTTAATGTCCAAAATATGTAAGGATCCCACACAACTCAGTATCAAAAAGCCCAAATAACCCAATTTAGAAATGGACCAAGGACCTAAATATTCTTTCAAAGAGGACAGGCAAATGCTTGGCCTCTGGACTCTTAAGGGAATGCAAATCAAAAACATGGGCCATCAATTCACACTTGTGATATTGGCTAATTGCAGAAAGAAAAGAGACAAAAAATGAATTTTTCTACTTGGTATATGTGTTAAAAACAGGATGAAACATCTGAAAAACATGATGAAGTTTCCTCAAAATATTAAATAAAAGAATAACTCATATCATTCAACAATCTCTTACCTAGGTTAATACTACAAATAAGTGAAATCTGTATGTCAAAAAAAAAATCTGTATCTCCATGTTCACTATGACATTGTTCACAATAACCAAGAGATAGAAAGTGCTTACTGCTAAGTGCTTAGTAGTACATGAATGAAAAGCCTTGCCTCAGTGGTGGAGCATCCTATAATCCTAACACTCAAAGAGTCGAGGTAGGAGGATGGTGATTTTGAGGTTAGCGTGGGCTGTATAGCAAGATATTGCCCCCCCACCAAACCAAATCAAACAAAAAGATCTACAAAAAGACAAATATTTAATGGAACATATATACTCAGTATTCATAATTTATTCAGCATTAAAAGTGCATGAAATTTAGTGTCTGTGACAACATGTATAGATAGTTTGGAAGACACTGTGTTAAGTGCAATAAGCCATGTGCATAAGGACAGTTACTGTATGTTGTGGCTTACATATGGAAAGTATTTACTAGGATAAGAGGTACAGAAAATGAGCAGATGGTCAAAAGGTATTGTGGCAGTCAGCTTTCTAGTTGCTGTGCAGAAAGAATCCAAACAAAAGCGGCTTGTAGAGGAATGGGTTTATTTGGCTTATGGACTCGAGGGGAGACTCCATCCTGGCAGGGAAAACAATGGCATGAGCAGAGGGTGGACATCACCTCTACCACAGCACTGCAAACGATGGCAGGAAGGTGTACCAAACACTGGCAAGGGGAAGCTGGTTTATAATCCCCATAAGCCCACCCCCAATAACACAGCTCCAGCGAGGTTGTCAAACCCAAACTGCCATCAGCTGAGGATTGATTACCCAGAACACATTCATGTGTTTGTGGGGGACACCTGGATCAAACCATGACAGGTATAAAGATGTGATTTGTAGGGTCTAATGTTTAGTAGGGTAGCTATTTGCTAGAATAGATTTTAGGTGTTCCCACTACTGACACAAAGCAAAACCAGAAAGTTATGTGACATGATGGATATTTCAGTTTGCCTGACTGTAGAAATCACACACACACACACACACACACACACACACACACACACATCATGTTGTATAATAGATGCAAATGCAGCTTTTAGAAGAACAGAACACATCACACATCACACATCACACAGCTCTGTGTCTTTGGAACTAATCATTCACTGCTCATAATAGTTTGGCACCTCCACACTGACTCTGACTGATTCTACCACAAAGCCACATGGTCCTTCAATTTCCTGACAGATGTTTACACTGTAAAGATTTACGTCAATATGGATGTTTTTATCGTTTGTGGGTATTGCTAAAGGTAAAGCTTTTCTCATCTTAGTGGTCTGCACACTTGTACCTTGGAATCAAAAAGCTAGAGGAGACATGGATGCTGAGGATAAAGATGTAACAATCAGGGTCCAGAAAATCGGACAGCCCACACAGCTGCTCGAGGAGCAGGTTTAATTACCCTTGGAGAAACCAGGTGACATCCTAAGTGGTCACTTTTCCAAGGGGTGATCTGGTAAGTGAGGCAAAACAATGTGTTAGTTGAATAGGAGAAAGACTCACTTTCTTAGAGGTGAGATGATCCTGTTTTTGAGGTGGTTGGTTTGGAAGAGCACATTTCTGTTAGTCAGTGACCTGTGTGAAGTAGCAGAAAGAGGCTAAATAACACTTCAGAAGTTGTCTGGCCCAACTAAAGAATGTAGTATTCAAATGAATGCTTCATTTCCATAGGAATGAGGTTGGAGAAATTACTTTGAAGGCAAGAACTTATGGCCCAGTGCACAAGTGGTAACTGGTGAGGATCTAGTGGTGTATGCCCTGAATTCCAACAGACACATTTAGTTTATATTTATGTGAATTTAGAAATCAATTTCTAAGTAATTCACAAACTAGAGAATCATAATAGAAAATGTCTTAACTACACACAACTTTACACACAAACAAAAAGAATTGGGGTCAATGTCAAATGTTTTTTAGATGTTTGTATTGTCTAAGAAGAAAGTCATGAAATTAATGGCATAGTCTGATAAGTTAACGTGCAAAAGTACAATGGAGTAAGCACAAAGAATATAGAAAGGAAATGACAGATATAACAGGAGTGAACGTAATGCAAAGCAAACATACATAAACAGAATTGAAAGTTTCACACGGAACAACCAATGACAACAAAATGCCTTTGTTGAGAAAAAGTGCGACCTAAGTAAACAATGAAAATCTCAACAAATGAGACAAGTCGCAAAGCTACAGAGAATTGCAAAAGCACTGGAAAAATGAGTAACTTCATAAAAGTAACTCTGAACATTTTTTTAAGAGAAGGACAAATGTTCAGACACAGAAATCATACCCAACAAAAATGAGTTCGGAAAATCCAGAAACTCTAAATTATCACAATTTTATTAAGCATTAAAACAACAGTTAAAACATGCCTGTGTTGAAAATACCAGGGCTGGAGTTCTTACCTGTGAATTCTACCAGACTTGAAGAAACAAATAACTCTATGACAAAACTTTTGTATTCATTAGACAAGGAGCAATGTGCTCATCTCCTTTTATGAGGCCCACATTCCTTTGATGTGAAACCCAGTCTAGAAGTTTATGGAATAGATAATTCCAAGCCGATCTCATGTAAGAATAGGGATACAAAGACCGCTAAGAGAAATCTCGGCAGCCTGGTTCTGACAATGCATAGCAGATGCTGTGCTGTGTGCTACCAGAGAGGATCTCAGTCTTATTATTTAAACAACCATATTTGCAGTCCTGGCACCCAGGAGGCAGAAGTAGGAGGATTGCTGAGAGTTCAAGGCCACCTTGAGACTACATAGTGAATTTCAGGTCAGCCTGAGCAAGAGAGAGACCCTAATTCCAACCTCCCCCCCCAAAAAAAAAAAGAAAAATCATTTCATGATCTGATGGAGGAAGGAAAAGAATTGACTGAAACTCAACAAGCATTTATCATAAAGTATCTCAGAACAGGACACTAGCAATGATGTAGACTTCAACTCAGGGAAAGAAACCCATAGAAAGACTGTGACAAACATCTTACTATTGCTAACCTGTTGAAAACATTCTATTTAAGATAAAAAATAAACACATCAACCATCACCACTCCTGCTGCATCATTATGTAAGTAACAGCAAGTCTAAAGAGAGAATCTACATATAAATTTTTAGAATTATGAGAAGGTTTAGCTAGATATAGAAAAATCAATTCTAGTTTCTTTTATTTTGAAATTTATCATGTACATGCTATTTTGAAATATGGATACGTTGTAGAATGGCTCTGTTTAGCTAATCCTGATGCATTATCTCAATACTAAAACACCTGATATTTACTTTCTAAGTAAGACAATGCATTGTTATTGACTGTAGTCACCATAATGTACAAGAATCATTTGAATTTTTTGGGCTAGTGTTGTATCTATTGCCCAATGTATCCCCAAACCTCTTTTAGTCACCTGTACTGTGTGCTTCTTTGAGTCCAACAGTTTACATTCCACACAGATGTGACATCATTCGTCTTTCTATACCTGGTCTACTTCACTTCACATAATGCACTCCAAGTTCATCTGTGTTGATATAAATGACAGAAGTTTTTGCAGTTTTTCCAAGGAGAGAGAGGAGAATGAGGAGGAGGGGAAGCAGGAAGGGGAGAAGGAGAGAATTAGAAAGAGGAGGAGAAAGAGTTGAAGAAGAAAAGAGGATGGGCACGTGACAGGGCCACTTGCCACTGTACACGAGCATCCTGCTTTATGTGAATATGGAGGATGTGATGGGTAGGTTTTGTTGTCAAATTGACCTTTTAAGTAACTCTTGGGTGGGTCTCTGAGGATGTTTACAGGAAGGCAGCCTCTCAATAGGGGGCAGGATGTAAAGAAGCTCAAAGAAGCTAGAAGTGAACATCCTGTCCTGTGTGGGCAGTGCAGGAAGGAAATTCCAGAGACTCAGGAAGCCATTAAGTCTGGGGAAGGGTTATAAGAAGTCACCCTAAGCCTATATAAAGGGGAAGAAATTCTCTCCTTGGCCCTCCTGCCTCTTTGCTATTTTGTGTGTGGTGTTGGTGATGGGTTTTTCTCTCTGCTCGGAACTGTGAAAGAGGGCCAGCCTCTTTCGCTGTTACAGAACTTCCCCTCAACCTGTAGTTTTAGTAAATACTTTCCTCCCTCAAATTGTGCCTGGATTGAAGATTCATCCCTACGACATGTGGCTGACTGTGACAGAGGGATTCAACCTGGGCCAGCAGGCTTTGCAAGCAAGCACCTTTAGCTGCTGAGCCATTTACCTAGCCTGGTCCTTTACATTTTAAAGGCTGGCTAGTAGTCCACTATCTATAAAGACCATTTTTTCTTTACTTATTCATCCGTTGACAGGCATTACAATTGGAGCCATATCTTAGCTATTGTGAATCATTCTGACATAAATATGAAAGTGTGTATTTCTTTTGTATATGGATTTCATCTCCTTGGATGCATAGTTAATAGTGAGATTGATATATCAGAAGTAATCTTTTAGAAAGAACATTTAAATAGCTTTAAAATGTAAAGTGCTTTAGAGTAATTTAACAAAACATGAGAAAGAACACTATGGAAAAAGCTCACAAGAATTCACTACTAGATTTAATACCAGGTTGAAATGTATGGCACAGGAAGAATGAAGACTGAAAGTCCACTTGATCTCGAGATGCATCTATGGTGTCATGGTAATTGGTCTCTGAAGATAATTCAACCCAATAAAATTCTTAACAAATGGCCTGGCAGAACATGATCAGTGGCCTCAAGAATTTAAAACTGAAGAAGTACAAAATGAATGTCCTTGTCTCAGAAAACAAGCAAATTCACTGTTACAGTAATAGAGAAAAACAAACATAAATAATTGACCATATTTCCCAAAACATAGGGACAGATATATATGGAAACTTGATTTGATCAAACTCACACAGCAGCTAAATAGATAACAAAGACTTTTTATGATGCTTAGAAAAATACTTTATTTATTTGTAAGCAGCAAGAGAGAGAAGAGAAACAGGCAGAGAAACTGGGCAAGCCAGGGCCTCCAGCCACAACAAACAAGCTCTAGATGCATGTACCTCTTTGTACATCTGGCTCTATGTGAGTACTGGGGAATCAAATGTGGGTTGTTAGGCTTTGTACACAGGTGCCTTAACCACTGAACCATTTCTCCAGCCCAGATAATAAAAGATGTTTACAAAATGGTATTGAGCTAGTTAGAAACCATATGAAAGTTTAAAGACTTATGTGAAAAGCAAAATTGTAAAACTTTTATGACACAACATGGATATATCTATATCCTGAGGGTAGTAAAAGTTTCTTCATGCACAAGGAGCACTAGTCATAAAAGGGATGGTAGTTGAATTTTACTAAGTTAAATTAAGAACCTCTGCTCATCACCAGACTGCTCTGAACAGAGAGAAATGCAATCCACACAGGGGAGGACTATATTTGCAAGCACAAAATAAACATAGGATTCTAATTCAATTCAAAGCATTCAATAACAAAAGACAGCCTAATAGAATATGGGTAAAAGATATGCACAGACACATCTCAAAAGAGGAAACTTGAATAACAAATGAAGATATGAAAATGTGCTCAATTTCATTAGTGATTATGGAAATTAGGACAAGAAGAGATACCATGTCGCAGTGGCTTTTGATTGTCGGAAGGATGTGGGTAATGAGGGATAATGGTGCACTCCGTGAGAGTAGAAGATTTAAACATGCTTCAGGTCACAAGGCCCAAGAATGTTCTAGGCAGAAAACTGAGGTGTACCATCAAGAAAATGGAAACATAAACGATGGTGCATTCATACAGTGGAATAGTAGATAATTTTGAGTTAAGAAGTAACTATAGCTATTAAGTAAGAAAAATTGTGACTCTCAGGAGCAGCATGAACGAGAAAAGTAATTACATGAAAATGTGCACATGATTCTCTATGATAAAAGAGCCATGGCAAAATAAATCTTGTTCTTGGTATGCAAGAAGTGTGGGAAAACTGCAAAGAAGAGCAAGGTAAACACTTTACAAGGTTGTGTTTATGTCTGGAATGCACTGGGGAGAGACAAGACTGGGTCCTGAAAAAGTAAGAGGAGCCCTATTTACTTATTGGTGGGTGGATATGTAGTTCTCATGTATTTAATAAATATCTTTTATGTCTTGTCAATATTCAATACAATAATTAAAGCAAATGAGAACTAACATGGAAGCACACTTTTGAAATGGTTGCACAAATGTTGATTTTCAAGAAGGGCATTTTGGGGGTCCCTCATAAGCTCATGTGTTTTGAAATGCTTGGTCCTCAGCTGGTGGCAATTTAGGAGGTGGAGACTTGCTATCATGAAGTTTCCCCTTGAGACTGTATGCGAAAATATACCGTTTCCTCCCAATAGCTGCTTTTGGTTGGGTGTTTTGTCTAAGCAACAAGAAGGTAACTACAACCGAAAATTGGGTGGAGACTTGACTTTTATCATGAGAGTTGGTATCTCTAGGGCATTTTGATATTTTATTGCAAAAGGCCAAAATATTTGAAATTAATATTTTATTGTTGCAAGTTTAATTCAGATGTATTTTGTTTTGGAAAGTGAAGGCTTGTAAGAAATCAGAGAATTGTTTTGACAGATAAAAATCAGCTTGTCAGGTTGTTTGTTGGGGGGTCTGTCAGAATGGAATCTTCACTACAATGTAGAGTGGACAGAAACATTTCTGTTTATTTAATTGAATTTTGGGTTGTGTTATTTGCCTAGAAATGCATCTATTTTATTTCCTACTGGATGAAAAGTTTGACAACTTTTCATCTAAATTTGGTAATTTATTTCTTAAAAATATTATTCTTAAAATATATCCATTTCCATTGAAATATATGCACATATAGGTTTTATAGGAATATCAGTTTAAATCTGTAGCTCTATTTCGGTTCAGAATCTACACTCACAGCTCAGTGCTGTCCTTTCAGTAGAAGCCAGCTCACTTTCCCAAGTCTCGTTTGAATCTGTAATGGATATACACTTACACCTGGTGTTCAGGCTTTGCTTTGTGTTTCTTTTTTTCCCAATGTGAGACCTATGAAATGTTTGCTCCCTGACAAGAGGTTGATGCTGTTGCCATTATTATGTTTTGCTATTATTGAGATGTATTTTGTTTTGGGATGGTGTTTGTTTCACTTTAAATACCAGGGAAGTGTTGAACACCTGGGTCATTCAGATCCTTCAGATCAAGACATTTTTGAGAAACAGGTTTTGGATTATGATATTGTTACCATCCTGGAAGACATGAAGACATTCTAAAGAAATACTTGTGCTCCTCCCTTTGGCCTTTAGACTTTGGAAATAAGGGATACCAAGAAATTGGTATTTCCTCAGGAACTTTGTTAGCAGACGACAAGGCTGCTGGAGGAAGAACATATCTCCTGGAAAGAGACTGCACACAGTTCTCATGGTTTGTCTGACCATTTTGCAGGAGAGAGTGGGGCTTAGACAATGGTGGGTCACTGGTTGGTTGGAGCACACCATGTCCAGGACCGCTAAATTATAAATTTTCTTGTCTTCTTAAACCTAAACCTCATGCCAGGACCCTACGATGGACTTGGGGCTCACTGGACCTCTTTACTTCTCTTTCCACTGTTCAAATATTGAATAAATCTTTCTCTGCTTTTTACCATTACTTGTCTATTTAATCGGTATATTGAGGATGGGTCAAGCCTGGGTTGTTAGGGCTGTCAGGGCCCAGGCTGTGACCCTTTCAACACTGGCCAACAACACGAGCCACATTATATAAAAGGAGATGTCGATGATGCAGGAGACCTGTGATTAAGCGACTCCTCGATCCACCCATCTGAGCAGTAATACCAACTCTCACGTTGGTTCAAACAGAAGCATCTGTGGGGTTGTCTTTACTGCCAACTTCCCTGTGGTGGTTGGGTGAAGACCCTTTGTCTAGCCTATGTGATCTGAAAGCCAAATTTCCATTTGAATTGGACTAAAGGAGTACAAAGATCATTATTATAGAAATTTCAGGTTATGTCTGTAGTCTACTGTCATTGTTCTTTCTCAAAGTGATTTATATTTTTCTGTAGCAAAGTAGATTGAATTTTCCTTCTTAGAAAAAGGGCATTGTGCATTTTTAGAGAGAGGAAGTATAAAAGATTTTAATGAAATATATGAGTATATCTCTATACATACATATATTATTTGCATATGTAAAATATTTTTGATCCTTTAAATTCTATGGAGACTGATTATTCTAAAGATAATGTCCTTTAAATATTATGTACTAAAATGGGGGAAGAATTTTATAATGACTGTGTTTTAAGAAGAAGGCAAGATGAGACCTATAACCACCGCAGCCAATCAGTCAGCCCAGGATAAGCCAGCAAGACAGACACCAACAACTTCCAACACAACCTAAAACACAAGTACAGAAACCCCCTAAGACCTCACCAGTAAAGCAGCCTTAATACTCACCCACCATGACTCAGGGAACTAAGCAGAAGAGGGGGCAGAAAGACTGTAAGAGACATGGTGGAGGAGAATGTCCAGAGACATTGCTCCCCTCAGTAACAACATACAAAAGGTAGAAGGGACCTGGTTGACTCCTAAGCTATCCATAACCCTCTACCCCATTGATTGATCCAGTATGTTCACAGAGGAGTATCCCCAGCTCATTAGGGACAGGGAGGAGGGAAATTGGGGATTCCACAACACATTATTTGCTCATACAGTGTATCTGATTATGGATAAAAAGATTTATTAAAAAATAAAAGTAAAATTAAAAATATAAGATTAAAAAAAAAAGAATAAGGCAAGCATAGTGGAGAAGAGGTGTAGTGATATCAAGAGAAGAAAGGACGAGAAGAAAGGACAGTGAAATGAACAACCATGTTCTACATGGCTATGAAAGGTCCATAAAGGAAGGACCCTAACTTTCAGCTGGTTCTAGTCCAGAGGAGATGACAAGAATGTAGAATAGTTAGTTGCCATCTGACTTCTGTCAAAGTGATCACATGAGAAGAAAGTAGGTGAGGTGCGGTGGAGGAAAGGATGTTCAAGCTTTTCTAGGTGTCGTTGGTCGTGGGGTGAGCATCTTAAGAAGTTAGTCTTGCTGGGCACCAACTTGGTTATCTACATAATGAAAGAGTTCAACAAAACGAGATCTAAGGACTGTTTTAACCTTGAAAATATTCTTTTGTAAATAAGAGAGGTAAAGTGAGCAGATAATGACATATAATTCGATTTCAGCCCCTGTTTATTTAGATTTCAAATGGATATCTTAGCCTTACTTTTGTTAATTTGTATACAAGCCTTAAAGTCCAAATGCAATCTGAGTTAAGATTTTGGTCATTTTGATTCCAAGGTCTTATTTACCATATAATCCACTTGGAACAATACAAATTGTATGCTACTTGAAGTCAGATAAATCTGGTTTTGATTCTTCCTGCTATCATCATTGAGGGTAACAAAGACAGTGAGTCTAAGTTAGGGCCTGTGCAGCTAGGGCATTGCCAGGGAGCTTTAGGGTTAAGAACATTTCCAAGATGGATCTCAAGTGTTTTTAGTTAGAAAATGTAGGGCACAACCCAACAGTCTCTCTTCTAGCAAGCCTCCTCCACCATTGATATTGGTGAAAATTGGAATTCGGGAACTGATACATTACACTGGATTGGTAAGATATCTCAGGATGTAGGACTGAGAATAACTCAGCTTGTAGAGTTGTTGTTATGTTTAAACCACATTGAACTATTACTTAACATACCATAGGTCTTTAACAGATAACAAGCATTATTTTTATTTTACTAATGTGAAAATAAACTTTGTAATTTCCATGAAGAAAAAAAGTACCATATTTCAATTTAATACTCCTTTCTACTACTTACAAGTTTTAATCTAAGCCAGTTTTGTTATCAGCATGTTGTTCATAGGAAAATATTGCATTGGGGGACCTTGGAGCTCTCACACAGAGGTCTTTCTGGGAAACCGTACAGGTTAGGTGAGGACACACCGTTGTGGTGGGATGCTGTGCAGCTCTGAGCACACACAGCATTATGAACCTCCTGGACATGTCACTGTTTGCTGTGACATGGGGTGAAACCCTTGGAGACATCCAGGGTTCACGGTTCAGGCCTTTGGCGCTACACTAATCTTGGAAATCCAAGAAGCCTTGCTTCTCTCATCCATAGACTGCAATCACAGTGTCTCCTAGTGGGTAGTAGTTGATGTTGTCTGTGAACCACATTGGCTGGACATATTTTACTTCATGTTCCGTAGAGTTAGGTCAACATTCATTCATTCACAGCATTTCACTAATGTGCATCAATCTAGACTGGGCTCAGCTCTGTGCTGGAAAATAGAGAGACAAATACTGCCTTTGAGTTAAGTGACTGCAGGTGTGCCTGAGGCTGCCAGTCAAGAGGATAGTGAGTCTTGTAAACATGGATGTGTTCCCAGGTCCATTTTACCTCTTGGAAAGCTCAATGTTGAAAGGCTTAAAAGTTGGTGAGTGTGAAAAAAAATAACAATTCACGAATATAATATAGTACAACTTTTCAGAAAAGCAATTGATAAATAAATATGTGCTGAGTTATTTAAACCATACAGTCCTTAAACTATTAATTTCAATCTATGATTTTCCAACACTGTTCTAAGAAAATAGAGATGTAAATGAGATTTACATAAAATACTTCTTATTGTTGTACCTGCAGTAGTAGTGAAAGAGTGAAAACAGTCAACCATCAGCAAGGTGATGGCTTCATCCCTTCAACTTATGATTTTACAAACTTGAAAATCCTCACGGTGAAATACTGGACATCAAGACTTGGTGGCCATCTCATAATCATTGTAATTAAAGAGTATGCATTTATTTTATTTTTTTTAAATATATTTATTTTATTTTCAAGCAGTGAGATACAGAGATACAGTGAGAGAGAGAGAGAGTGCACCAGGGCCACCACCTTGTGGGTCTGGCTTATGTGGGTCCTGGGGAATTGAACCTGGGGCCTTAGGCACTGGAAGCAAGTGCCTTAACCGCTGAGCCATCTCTCCAGCCCAAGAGTATGCATTTAAAGAAGAGAAATTTAAGGACATGAACCCAAGTAAATCTTTGGATGGCAGCAAGGAAATAGAGTTAAATGGGATCTGTGGTGAGTCATTTTATACTTGATACTTTCCTGCTCTTCCTGAGTTTTCTAAACTAATTTTGTTTTTAGTAACAGAAAGCTCAGTAGCTCACTGCATATGCTCCCTACTCCAGCTGTGTGAGCACAGCGTTAGCTATCATCTTGCCTTCCCTGGCAGCTTTCATAGGTTCAGTCAGGAAACAGTGAGAGATGTCAACCACAGAGCATTTAGCAGCAATCATGGGAAGGGGAACTTGCAGAGATTGAGTCTGCAACTCAGACAAGAGGATGCCATTTCAATTTTGCAAACATCCAAGATCCCCATAGAGCTGGGCTTCAGGCCAGATCACCCTATTCCTCAGGTCTGAGATCAAGTGAAGAGTTTTAATCTCTGCATTTGTATGTGTCCTATGCTTGATTTTACATGCTGGACACTAGAGAGCATGCCCCAGCAGAACTGTTTACATAGAAAAGGACAGAATAATAACACTTTTGTGACAGCCATTTCCCAAACACTTAACTTGCAGTGCTCTTAGAATTCAGAATGAGTGTGATTAGAACTATCATTTGAAAAAATATTAAAAATTTCAACAACCAAAGAAGCAACTTTAATCAAAAAACAATATAATTTAGGAAATATAATCAGCTAACTGGGTTTAGCTCTAGGTTTGCTCAGGTTCATATGATAAATTTTAAAATGTATGACTTTAGACAATGGAGCAAAATGAAATAGCCACAGATTTTTGTGTGAGACTATTCTGATTTAAATCCTGTCTTTTTGACAAGTTACTTTTCTTGTACCTAAATTTCATCATGATTACAATGGCAATACTAACACCTATCTCGCAGAGTAGTTTTAAGAATAAAGTAGTGATTGAGAGCATGCATGCACACAATCCAGAACACTGTGACATGTACTAATTACTGAACATATTGTAGCTGGCTGTTCTAGTTTCGTTTGTATTGCAAGAACATTTCTCCAGCACATAACTTCTCTGTCTTCTGGAGATTGGTAGATGCCTACATCAATGCAGGGAAAAGTAAAGCACCAACGCAGGCTCAGCTAATAAGGAGCAAAGAATTCTTGTGTGCTATTTCTGCTCCATGCCATCATGAAGACTTCATGGAGCCCTGTGCATTCAGCAAACCCAATCTATCCTGCCTCCTTGAAACAGGCAAAACCATCTGTGAACCTTTTCCAATACTTTCATTGTTTTCTGTCCTAAGGAAACCATAGCCAGAGCAAAGGAGCCTGGGACCCTCACTAAACTGTGGGAGCTGCGACTCACACGCTGTCACTGTCTCAGCTGTCAGGGCCGCACTCTGCTCCTCTACTGCCTTCTGTACGAAGACCCCTCCACACACAGAACCCTTTCAGCTGTCACTTAAGCGAGCATGCCGCTGCAAATTGGAGTTTCAGGTTGAATTCCAGTAAACAATTTGCCTTCAAATTGTTCCAGGAACTGATTTGTTTCTACTTGGAAGCTCAAGGAATCTACCAGCAGGGCCCTGCGCACATTAGAAAAGGTTTCTGAAACACTTTGCCCCTTGAAATAACAAAGGAGGCAAATGTAATCTTTTATTTTTTAATCCCTTTCTTATATTTATATGATGAAGTCATCTGATTTTTGGGGGGTCCTTTACATTTATAAACAATTCTGTTCAAAGGGAGCCAGCTGCCTTCAGCTCTGGAGACCCCGTTGAGGGGAGAGAAGCAGCGATCTGCAGGCATACATGTGACCTTCCTGCAGACAGTGCCCCGCATTTTACTTAAGGCCGTTGTTTTAGATTCTAACGTTTGTAAAATTGAATCGAATGTTCCCTTTGATCTGAGGCTTGGTTACAAATAAGAAACCCCAGCTGCTTTTACCATGTACACGCCATGCAAGGTCCCCCTTTCATCTCTGTCTCTCCAAGGCCTTCAGGATGCTGTGATGTTGACAGCAGGTTTTCCTTTTGGGACCCTTTTAGAAGATATCAGAATATTTTACCGCCAAGTGCCAAGGACAGTAATGATGATAGTGCTATTAATACCAATATTGCATGATCCACAGTACTTTGGGCAGGTGGCTTGCACTAGACCCACAGCCCCCACTCAGCAACACGGTGCATGCGGACTAAGACCTCACATATCAGGACCTTACTAGCACGTGAAGTATGGTTCTCACCACTTCAAGGAGGAGATTGTTGTGATAGCATCTCATTCCTGCCATAAATAATTTGACTATATCTGGCTAACACCCACTCACTATCTTGCACCTCTCACAATTTGGCCATTGTGTGGTTTCCATGGTGCCCTCAAAGCCTTGGTGCCCCTCCCACCGTGTCTTGGTGCCAAACACTGCAGGGACTTCGAAGCTGAGTCTGGTCTGGGATCTTCCTTCATGGACTCATTCTTTCCCCATACTACATCTATAGAACATCTTACCTTCCCTTTTTATTGTGCCTCAATTTTTTTTGCTTTCTTTCCTATATTTCCACAGTCATGTAAATAGCTCAGGATGCTTATGGTTTTGCTATGCTTAGAGCAATCCTCACCCAAGTGGTGGAACCAGCAAAAAGAGGTGGTGGGGGATGCTTCTTGATTCAGGGCGCTGATGTTTTTCAGCAAGAAGTGTTGAAACCCACTGTGAACTAGACCATGACTTCTTGATCCACTTCAATACCTACTTGTTTTTAATTTCTCTATCCGTTGGTATCTTTTGCCTCTCCACGTGCCTCTCCCTATGACCCCAGCTGCCTGCTTTCTTGACTGCCTGCAACTTGTTGAAACTGACAAGACAGGATACTGTTGTCTGCACCCCTCCCCGTGGATCTCTGACCTATCTCTGATTCTCCTGCTGTCAGTCAGTCATGGACACTCCTGCCTCCTGCTGGAGGAGTATTTAATGACCTGCTCTCTGCTTTCTACCACAGTGAATATTCTTAGTGGTGGAACTATGAGGAACAGTGAGAGGCAGGTTTCTGAAAAGACAGACTGAAGTTTTTCCAAAGCAATGTTGACCAGACTGCCTGAGTCCGTACATTGCTTTGTCGGGACTATGTTTGCTGACACATTCATGCAGTGAGTATCCAAAGAACTTTTAGAAACGGCATGATTACAGTGACATAAATTACAAATGTGCATTTTCACTCTATTTGAGTTAATTTTAATTAATGCATTTGTTTAAGTAGTCCACACATCCCTGAAAGAAGAATAAGTTAAATCCCATTGGTCTAATGGTATTGAAATCTGAGGCTGGAAAAACCCCATGCTTAACAGATTGAGATATTTCCATGATGGGTGGAGGTCACACTATTTGTCTTCCCTCAAGTTAGAAACCAAGGGCTAACATGATAACTCATAATTCCCTGGCCAAATCATTCTGACCAGGGCCCTTTTGACACCGAGAGCAATGGTTGATTACATTGAGGATTTATATTTGCCCTCATGTGGTAACCACAAGACCCTGGCTAGTTCTCGGCCAGCCTGTTTCAGAAGATCTATCTGATTAACCAATGCACAATCAATTAGCAAACATTTGCTCTGCTAAGAGTGGCTTCACCCATAGCTTGCCAGCTCCTGTGCACAGGGCTCCCTTTTGCATCCCATGAATACCAACACACCCTGCTGGCCGTCCCTGTGAGAAGTCCCGCTTGCTGGGCTTTGGCCTGTGCCTCTGATGCAGTCCTTTGTTCTCCCTCCCTCAACATGCCTGCTCTACTCACTGCATTTGATGTTGGGGTTATTTTTCTCACATATGGAAAACTGCCATCTTGTCCATATTCTTGCTGTGAACTAGAGGCCCTACCTCCTAGCCCACTTATCTAACTCATGTCTGTTTCATTCAGTCCATTTCACCCCATGTACTTCTATTCCATGCTGTGGACCCAGTGTGGGTGGACTTTTTGGTTCCCCAGAGCACCTGAAGTCTGAGATTAAAATATCAGCTCCAACTAGGATCCATTGGCTTTAGGAAAACATGTGGCATTTTCTTTCTTTTCCAAACAGATCAAAGATCGTCTAGGCCTGGTGGCTGAAGATGGCGGCTAGTTCCAGGCCTGCCTGGACCACAGAGTGAGGGGAAGGCTAGCCTGGGCAATTAAGTGAGACCCTGCTTCAAAGGGAAAAGCAAAACAAGAGCTGAGGCTAAAAGTCAGGGTAGAGCACTTGCCTGGCCTGTGCAAAGCTTTGGTGTCTCAGTACTACCAAAACAAAAACAAATCCATCAAAAACCACTATGACTAGAGACTAACAGAGCAGGAACTGGTCGTTGTAACTAGTGGGTCCTTGGAGCAGAGCATTTGTTCTCTTGTCCTCACCAGCTATATGTTTTTAAGAGATCCAAGCAGGAAGCATTTCAAAGCCTGCCTGGTTTCATATTCATAGGCATGTATACACACACACACACACATATATATATATATACATATATGTACATATATTCATACACACATATATACATATTTACTTTCTGACCTTCTTGCATTTACCATTGGGGGTAAAGTAAGAGTTTTAAGCATTTCCTTATATCTATCCTTCTCAGTCCAATGAAATCAAGGAACTATTGTGGTATACATGCTGTGGTGGTTTGAATCAAATGTCCCCTGTAAAGGCAAGTGTTCTGAATGCTTGGTCCCCAGATGATGACATTTGGGAGGTGGAACCTTGCTGAAGGAGGTGTGTTATTGGGGGCAGGCTTAGAGGTTTTATAGACAGTTCCCCCTTGCTAGAGTTCAGGTTACTCTCTTGCTGCTGTTTTCTATCTGCTGTGGCAGAGGTGATGTCCAGCCTCTGCTCATGCCATGCTTTCCACTGCCATCTTGAAGCTTCCTCTGAAGACTATAAGCCAAAATAAAAGCTTTCCTCCCCTCAGATGCTTTTGGTCAAGATACCAAAACAAGGTCCTAGCAAGGAGAAGGCTATCTTGGGTTTTCTTTTTGAGTAAAGAGTTTATCACTTTTGTGATTCTACAAATGTTAAAAAGTACATTTTAACTACAAATTGAATATAAAGAGCATCAAGTCATTGAACAGATTGGTACCTATGAAAATCCATGTTTTTACTCATTGGACTTGCTCTCAATTGTTTCATATGCATTTCACACAATTCTAAACCCGAACTTACAATTGTACCCTTGATCTTTTTTATATAACTTTTACATATTCATAGTGTCTTCTAGAATAATTAGTCTTAATGATTGCAGTATATGCCATCAAATGCAAGAATAATATTTATGTAGCTAATTATCCTATAAGAGCAACATTCTACTTCCTAACATAAATTGTTCTACAGTGAACCTCCTCATAGGGCTTGCTAGGACTCCCCCCACCCTTTTGAGGTCCCTCCTTCTTGTGGAAATTTAAAGCAATCTGTCTCAGCATTGTCTGTATACATGAATCACCTGGGGCTTTTTGGTAACCTGGTGTTTAGTGTATCATAGAGATTCTGATGAAGTTTGCCTAGAGTGGACCCTGGGTGGCAAGATTTCATAATCTTCCCTGAGGACTGTAATGTGAGCCTATGGAGAGACCCTCCATAAAAGTGGAGGTTTTCAGTGCGAGGGGGCACCCCACTGAGGGAAGAATCAGAACCACAGAAAGGGCTTATTTTTTTCAATTACGCAACCTTTCACCAACACCCCCCCCACATCTAATCAACACACCCAACAGCTAGCGAGGGGACAATGTGTTAAGGCAGCAAAAGTCTTGAAAACATTCAACCCACTGTTTAAGCACCAAGTCAGGGCCTGTGTGCTCAGGAATCACTCCCGAGGAGAGACCCAAGGTAGTAGTTCAAGTAGCACTTGAGCTCTTTGGGTCCTGGGAATATTGCCTTCAGCTGCTCACTCAGAATAAGGAAGCTTCTCTGGGTTTCATTTTGTTGCCCTCATCATGGAGAAAGGAGAGTGGAGGTGTCCTCGGGAGACTTGTGCACGTTGTTCTAGGAGACAAATGAGACAGCCTGCCTGAAACACTTCTTAAAAGGTAACAGTTGATCTACACCATGTGGATAACACTACATACTAACAGATTATATATGCATGTGTTCATTTTTGTTCAATATTTCTATCAATTGAAAAATCTTTGTACAGATCACGGCTGCTTCATATACTAGTAACTTCTAGAGAGTTCATCCCTGCCTTCCTCTTCCTCTTCTTTGGAACCTGTCATTAACTGCAGAAGGCACTGTGGACCCACTTGAGAGAGAACTGGCTGACTGAGGGTCCGGATACTCAAGGGCTCACTCTTTGGAGTTTTATTGGCTACACACAGCTGCCAAAGTCTTCCTTTTTTTTTTTTTGAGTTCCAGATGAATGCAAATGATTTTTATTGGTTTTCATTACTTGAAAGTCCCAAGCACCAAGGGAATTCAGAAATAAAGTTTATCCAGCAAGTATAAAGTGTGGCTATTCATGTGTGGACTTCAAGTCACCTTACACAAAACCTAAGAATTTACTGTCCTCACAAAGCATTACAGTTTGTTGGATTAGTTTCCTGACAGATTCAAACCCACACATTTGCCTGAAATACATTACCTATTTTCTTCCATTACACACATTTCAAAATTATTTAAGCTCTGCTACTTCTAGCTCTCCAAGGTATTGTTACAAGGAAAGAAATGCAGAATTATTGCAAAGCATATTTCCAGGAAAGGGTTTTGTCAGTCGGTAATATATATTACCCTTGGTATATTCATCTGGCAAGAATTTAAAGAGCCCTAAGTTAGACAAAGTAGTGTGTCTCCTTTGCAAAAGTGATCATAATCTGTTAACTTCAGAGGCTTCTTCTGGTAATTCTGGAGTAATTAAAGGCACCACAGGTTTCTGATTCTGAGCCCACTTTGGAAAAGTTTGGGCATGTTTACATTGCTTTAATTTGGCCAGCTACAACTAATACAGTAATAAGACAGATTCTATTAAATTATTTAAAAAATTTTATCATTTAAATAAGTTATATTAATTATAGTTTAATTATTAAAATTCTACTAAATTACAGGATTTTTTTAAAAAAGAATTTTCCATGCATGCTGTTCTATAAACTGGTTAACTGGCCTCAAGTATCCTTATGCATCTCAGTGTTAGTCAAGTACAGATTCTGGCTTTAGAGTGACAAAGTTTGGATTTCTTAATTTTGTCTAGTTTTACTCAGTTTCCTCAACTTTCCAATGAAATATTGAGTATTTAAATGATACACTGTATATGAAACATCAATGTGTACTAGTGTATGAGAAGGCAGAGAAGTTCCTCTCTTAAGAATTCTGAATGAGGGCTGGAGAGATGGCTCAGTAGTTGAAGGTGCTGACTTGCAAAGCCTGATGCCCTGGATTTGATTCCCCAGGACACACATCATGCAAGATTCACAAAGTGGCACATGTGTCTGAAGTTCATTTTCAGTGGCAGGAGGACCAGTGTGTATACACTCATTCTCTCTCTCTGTCTCTCTTTCTCTCTCTCTCTCTCTCTCCCTCTTTCTCTCAGTCTGTCTCTCGAATAAATAATAAAAATATATTTAAATATTTTATTTATTTGCAAGGAGAGAGTGAAAGAGAATGAGGAAGACACAACCAGCTCCAGGGAGATGGCAACAGAGACTGTGGCCACTCAAAACTTATCAAAGCTGAAATCCAGAGGCCACAGAGAGCTTGATACTAAATTAGTTTATAACATGCCTACTAAAGCTCAGAGAACATTTCAGAAGAGAGGCAGAAAGATTGTGAGAGCCATAGGATGGGTAGGAATATCCTGAGGCATTGCCCCCACCACAGAGATAACCACACAGGGAATAACAATAACCCCACCAAGGAGAGATCTCAGTGAAACGGGGATACAGGAGAGAGGATATGAGAGTAGAACCTTTAAAATAAATTAAATAAATAAAAAATAAAGACATTCTTTGCTGGCTTTAGACTGTTGATATACCCAAGCCTTTGGATTGAGTGTTTTGGAAAGATACAAAATGACTGGTTAAGTTTCCGTTCAGTTTCTTATATAAGTGTCTTGTAGACTCCTTCTTGCTCCTGTCTCAGTGTCAAAAGCTGGGTCTACTAACACAGTTACTCAGGGCGTCGTGTCTTTCTTCTCTGGATTCTTTTTAGCATTGTTTGAAGCCTTTGTATGATAGTAAGGCAGGTATGAGGCAAAATACTATGAGACATGCTGTTTCATATCTTTCTATACTACTCTTGTTACAATCATACCAAAAATTTATGAAGTGGCCATTAGTGTCAACTATCAGTTTCATGGAGTATTGTCTGTTCTACTTTCTAGGTGTGGAAATGTCACTTTTCAACCTAGTCTATGTGAACTGTAAGCTAAGGTCCTTTACTCCTAAGCTGGACTTCTTTGGCACTGTGGTAGTGTGAATGTAAAGCTCCCCCGTAGCCTCATTTGTGTGAATATGTCTCATACTCAATACCAAGCTGGTGGCAATTTGGAGGTGGAGCCTTGCTGGAGGAGGTGTGCTGCTGGGGGCAGGCCTTGTGTTGCTATAGCTCAGCTGCCTCTTGCCAGAGCTAGCTCACTCTCACACTGCTTCCTGCCTGCTGCTGGGACCAGATGTGATGTCCAGCCTCTGCTCAGCCATGCTTTCACCCTCCCATCAGCTGCTTGTGTTTGGGTGTTTTGTCTCAGCAGTGGGAAGAGGTAGCTGTGAGACCATTCTGTTTCCTTAGGATCCTTTTCATTATGTGAAAGTGCTTCAAAGACTCAAAAAGCTAGGCAATTTCCTTCTCACCAATATTTTTTCTTATCATCTAATAACTTTACTCTCTGGCTCTTATAATACTCTTGCAGATTCTTTTGGCACGCCCTGCTACTTGTGTGAGGCCAGCCACAGTGGCTTCTGATTTTACATCTCTTTGTAGTGTGAACTCACTAGGTGCCTGGCCATTGTTCAGATTATCATCACAAAGCCTCTGTGTGAACAGCAATGGGATGCTTCACCTGAAGTCCTGGCTTGGCTTATAATCACTTTCTGAATCTTCCCTGGCTCCACACTTTCCAGTCCAGGAAGAACTGCTTTGTATTCTAGCATCATGCCATACCCAATCTATAGTCAATTAGCAATTAAATGGCATTTAATTGTTGTTTATACACCTGAGCTCTTGACTCAACTGTGTGAAGTTTGTATATTATAAATAATTTTCCATTCTCTGCCTGACTTGTTTAGGTCCTTCCTAGGGATTTGATGAATATTTTATTCAATGAGTTATGCTATGCCATAAGTTTTGACAAGGGGCATCATATATATTAAGAAAAACTTTTAATAATTATATATAGTCAGCAGTTTCTTTGATTTTTGCACTCAAAGGAGAATAAAGTTGAAATTAATAGGTTGAAACTTTGAAAATACTTTTTGTTTATTTAAGCATAAATGTACTTTACAAACCCTAGGCTCAGTGTTTTTTTAGGAATAAAATAAAGCATAATAAATAAATAAAATAAACAATGTGTGGACTGTATCCATGGCATGCTGATCATGCTGTCAGAGAAAAATGAAAAACCCACCTGGAGAAATACAGCTGTGAGCACACATGTGTGCACATTATGATTTGAAACCAAGCAAGTGCCTGGCTTTTCTTTCCACTCGGGTCTTCACAGAATATATGGGATACATCCTCTATTTTAAGCCAAGATAGAAGTCAAATTTCAATTGGAGGCCAGCCCTATATCAAAGCCATCCATAAGGAATAATTTTGGAGTCTTGAAATTTTTCTTTCAGTTAATGCTGTCGAACGTTGTAAGGGATTAGTTTTAAAAAATTATTTATTTGCAAGCAGAGAGAGACAGAAAGGGGAGAGACAGACACACAGAGAGAATGGGTCCCAAAAACTCCAACTGCCACAAACAAATTCTAGATGCATGTGCCACTTTGTCCATTTGGCTTTACATGGGTACTGGGGAATTGAACCCAGGTTGTTAGACTTTGCAGGCAAGTACCTTAACCACTGAGCAATCTCTCCTGCTAGGAGATAATTTTTTTTTTTTTACTACAGCTTCTGGTGTTAGTTGGAGTAACCTTCCACAAATGAGGCATTAGGGAGACAGGACTGATCTATAATTCTTAGTTCTGATTAGATTCAGGTCATGATAGATAAAATCTGAAAGTCATTAATTGAAAGGTTTTTCTTTCACATTTATAAAATTGATTTTTTTCCATTTGTAGTATACCAAGTTATTAAATTTGATAATTGTGAGATACATTGTGTCCAACAAGTCTAAAAAGGTTTCTACATTTTATCTTACTTTAGGTCTTTGGTAGACATTTTGTATTTTTGGAAAGTTGAATTTCAAAATCTACATGAAATATTTGGAACTTTATATGTAGTGTGTGACTTCTTACATTCTCACATTCGATATGATAAATAACAGAAATGTAAACTTGGATGCCCTTAGACTTATCTGTCGAAAACAAGCATGAAACATTAGGTTTGTGATATATTCCTAATAAAACATAAAATATGAAGAGTAACAGTCATGGAAGAGAGTTCATGGAACAGTTAATTGATTCTGCTGTTCTTTTCTGGAACATTCTTCACGATGACCAGGCTGGTTGAGACGTCTTTTCCATACTCAGCAGCCATTTTCACCTTGAATAATCATCATAGATTTCTGATATTCTCAGACAGTAATTTTCATAGTTCTCAATTTTCCTGCTAGTTAGGGTGGCCAATGGCATGTGAGGAACTTCTGGGTGGTTCTAAGATTCCTGAAAGCAAAAATAGCTATTTATCACATAATGCTTTTCTCAAGCACCCTTTCCCTCACTGCTCTGCCTGGCAAGGGTTCATAAGGACCGAAATTCCAGCATCCATTTGGACCAAGAAATGACTTTGAAGTTGGAGGTCACATGCTTTGTGTAAATTAAAAAAAGCTAGTTTTGACCAAGACTAAGTTAAACTTGGACTCAGTTTAAGCCTCTGTTAGCTAACTTTCTTCCTGACTGTGCCCTCTGATCTATAGAGCATTTTCTTTGAGAAACCTCTCAATTATCATTTTTTTTTTTTTGGTTTTTCGAGGCAGGGTCTCGCTCTAGTCCAGGCTGACCTGGAATTCACTATGTATCTCAGGGTGGCCTCGAACTCACAACAATCCTCCTACCTCTGCCTCCTCCCGAGTGCTGGGATTAAAGGCGTGCGCCACCACGCCCGGCTCAATTATCATTTCTTTTGCCCTTGTATTTTTAATCAATATCTTTATTATGAGGAAGTATATATATTGTATGAGCAACTCTTGTAACGGTGTCCCCGTGGGGTCCTTCCTTGGTGAACATACTGGATCTCTGCATAGGTCAGGTGATCATGTTCAATGGCAAGGAGCAACGTGCTGCGCTTCCAGAGAGATCTAAAAGGAACCAGCATCACTAGAAAGGAACAGACTGACCTGCACCTCCTTATTGGGAATAAATAATATCTATAGTACCACCTATGGAGTCCCTTACTACAAGTATTTTCCTGAAACCAAACAAATCCCCAAACCCAAGAACCAGTTTACAGAGCCATTTTTGATGAATATACTTTTCTTACAGAAGGTAGAGACAGGTAACTTAAATTAATTTTTTCCTTTGAAGTTCACAAAGGACATACTGTAGAGGGACAGTTGTGCCCAGAAATGAGGGGGTTCTGGTTCCTGTGCAGCTCAGAACTGCTTGATTGTGATTGCAAGGCTGTGGAGTTGTGTTTGAGGAACTCTTTAAGTGAGCCTGTGAGGGCTGGAGTTTCTGTTGTATGCATCCGATAGTGGTTTAGGTGGATCAGTGGTTTGTCCAAACAAATTATAGCAGCACCCCTGCTCTGTGAACCATGCCTGCTCTCTGGATCAGTGAGGTTAGATCAGCTATGGTAGCCTGAGCCTTAGCCTCCTACTGAAAATGGGCTGATTGGCCAAATATGAGTGGAATGGAGGATGAGTCAGCAGAGATGAAAATATTAAAGGATTTCAGTGAATTATGCTGTCAGGATTGAGAGAAATGATAGAAGGAATTGAATCATAAGCCAAGAACAGAAGTCAAAAAGTATTGCAGAGAAATTAGAAACATAAGAAAGATGGAAATGAAATTAATTAAATTGAATTAATTAAATTAATTAATTAAATTAATTAAATGTATAAAGTACATTTGATACATATCTGGAAATAATTAGCTAGTTGGAAGACAGATCAGTGTAACCTGTAACCTGTTACTCTTTAAAAATTATTTAAAATATTTTTATTTTATTTATTTGAAAGCAGAGAGAGTGGGGGGAGAAGGAGAAGAAAGATAGAAAGAGAGAGGGGATGGATATGCCAGGGCCTTCTGCCACTGCAAATGAACTCAAGATGTCTGTGCCACTTTGTGCATCTGGCTTTCTGGGGGTACTGGGGACTTTCAAAGGTGGGGCTGTAGATATCATTTATACCCAATCAGGAGGTGCCAGTCAGTCTGTTTCTTTCTAGTGATGCTGGTTCCTTTTAGATTTCTCTGGAACCAGAGCCTTCAGGTTTTGCAAGTAAGAACCTTAACTCCTGAGCCGTCTCTCCACTCTGACCAGGGCCATTGGTTTTTCTGCCTACCAGACTGAGGGGAGCCCAGAGACAGAAAGTCGGCTCTTAGAGTGGTCACACGTTGTTCTGTGTTGTAAAAAACAAACCAGCAAAGAATCAAAAAGAAAAACCAGGGGATCTTGTCTATAATTCTTTTTATTATGTATTATATCATTTACAGTTGGTTGGAAAAATTATGACGGGCTTTTACCTCAGAGTTTTACGAGAACTCAACCAGGTGGCCGCAGACAGAATGATGAGGCTGGAGTTATAAAAGTGAACCTTGGAAGGAAGGAGTTTCTATCCATCAGGTCCTCAGTTGGTAATACTGAGGACACCAACATAATTTACCTTCTAAATCACATGGAGGGAACATTTTCAAATTTTATACAATAATTAATATAAATGAATGACTACAGATCAGAACCGTTCCAAGGAAGCAAACAGCGATGGTCACTCTCCTGAGGCTGTATTTAACTGTGGTGAGTTCTAAAGGAGCAAACGTATTACCTTCACATTGAAGGAATGGGAGAGAACAGCTTTGCTAGCAAAACTCAAGGCAGCTTTCTCTTTTCCTTCTACTGTCTTGTAATTCTCGTGCCTTTTAGCCAATATCATCTTGGAGAGCTGCATTTCTATAGCTTAAAATTCTGTTTCAAAAGTAACAAATTCTTATAAACCTCCATAATGAAAACTCTGTCTTGCATATTCCTTTTGTAATTTAAAGTTTCATAATGGTTTTAAAGTACTCCATTAACTCCTTGCTGCAAAATGTGTAACTTTATGTAATTTTGCATTTTTTTCCTTATTAAAAGCTCTATGGATGAAACGATTGGTCACTTCTAGTTTAATGGAGCTTATAATTTTAATTTTACTGTTGTTCTGATGAGGGATAAGATTGATCTATTTTGAGATGCATTTAGAGTTATAATCAAACATTCTGTTATACCGGGGAAAATGGAGTCTCTAATGACAATAGTTATCAAATTGATCTTGTGTGCTTCTTTCTGGACTAGGTAGCCAAGCTATTGACCAGTGAAAGTAATTTAAAGAGAATGGGTCTTAAAGCTGGGAGTCCTAATCAGGAGAATGTTGCTCTTTAAGGCTGGTCCTGTTCACGCTGCTTGGCCTGTGGCTGTTTTCCTTTGCCCGGCTTGAGAACGAATGTTCAGCATGTCGGGATGGAGGGATGCGCACAGCTGTACCATGTTTCCTTTTATGTGTACTGTGTGCTTCAGGAGGGAGCCTTAAGGACTGCTTTTAAGCCATAAAAAAATCCCCAGTCCTAATCCATGTTTATGAACACTTTTTAATAAAATTTTAAGATAAAACTTTTGCTGACTAAAAGAGCAAAACTGCTTGGTTAAATAGCTATGATACACAGAATTTAAGCCAAGAGAAATATAAATGGAATTATATATTATTACTAACTTTTCATTTAAGGTTAAAACCAAATTTAACTAGAAGCTTAATTAAAATATTTTCAAATTTAATTACTTCAAAATGTATTTAAATCTTAACGATTGAGAGACTGAGGGAGGAGGATTGCTGTGAGTTTGAGACCACCTAGAGACTACATAGTGAATTCCAGGCCAGCCAGGGCTACAGCGAGACTCTACCTCAAAAAACCAAGCTTGCACACACACACACACACACACACACACACACACACCTGGAATTTCCCTAATGATAATTCCATAATATTTTCAGACCGAATAAGCAATGCTTAGCAGAGTTGGATTTGGAATCAGAAGCACCTTCATTTGAATCCTGGTAACTTTCCTTTCTAGACCTCAGCATAATCAGCCAACTCTCCACATGACAGTCCAGTCTCAGTGGGACATGCTGTAAAGTGAATTTTGTAGTGTTTAACCTTGAGTCTGGTTGATGGCTGAGTTCAATACAAGGTAAAAAGTCACCATTACTATGCTTTTGAGATACATACATACATATTTATATATGTGTGTGTTTATACATATATTTATACATTCAAGGGAGTTGTTGCTAATACAGAGCCTCAGTGAAGTTATGTCTTTTGGTGCTACAATCAGAAGACACTGCCTTTACGTGCCTGCAGTATTTTATTTATTTATTTATTTATTTAATGACTGGATCTCTCTATGTATCTGAAACTGGCGTTGAACTCAAAATCTTCCTGTCTTGTCTTTCACAGCACTGAGGTTACTGGCATACACTATTATGCCCACCCAGATTGATGCCATTTTATTTTAACATTTAGTGCTTTCTCATAATTCACTTAATATTGTGGGGCTATGTTCTTTGTCTGGATGGTTGTTTTTACTCTAGTTAATGCAACTAGCTCTAGAGAACTTTTATAGTACCCATCATGATACACTCTTGTGGTGGTGTGAATCACATGTCCCTCATAAACTCATGTGTTCTGAAGGTTTGTCCCCAGCTGATGAGTTTGGGAGGTGGAGTCTTGCTGGAGGAAGTGTGGCATGGGAGGGTGCTTGGGGGTGTTAGAGTCAGTTCCGCCTTACCTGAATTGAGATCACTTTCCTGCTGCTGCTTCCCACCGGCTGTGTGTAGGTGATGCCCAGACCCTGCTCATGCTGTGAATTCTCCTATCATGAAGCTTCCTCTCAACACTATAACCAAAATGAATCCTTTCTTCCCCTAACTTGCTTTTGGTTAGGTGCTTTGTCCTAGGAAGGAGAAGGTGACTATAACAGAAAATTGGTACCAGAAGAGTGAGGTTGTAACTGTTAGAAGCCTGACGCGATCAGAACCTGGGCCATGTTTTGGCAATGACTATGTTCCATATAAACAAAGAAATATAGAAAAAAATATTATTTGTAGGTTGGGCAGGTTGGCTTGTTACATTTTTTCTCTTATTAGCTAGAACATGGACAGTGTGTTTTACATATTTATACTAGCTCAGCCCTGAACTGCTTTGAAGTACAGCAGGCAATTGTCACAAATTACACACACTTGCATAGCCACTTGTCCCCAGAGACATTGCTAAATTGGATTTGTCCTTGGAAGCTACAGCTAGTACTTTGGTCAGCCAAGCTGTTACTCACATTTTTGAGTGGGTCACACTGGGTTTATTAATTCTTTACCACATTTTATGGAATACATCCTCATTAAATGCTTCCTGATTCTTGTGCCCTGATTTTGAGAAATCACGCAAGTTTATATTATAGAGCAGAGGAAAGAGATGACTTAGAATATCACCTCTAAAGGAAAGAGTAACCACCAAGTCATGCTAGCTGAAGCTTAAAAACTTGAGGGTGGGGAAGGAGATCAAAGTTACAGCTATCTCCAGGTCAGCCTGGGCTAGAGCAATTCCCTACCTCAAAAAACCAGACCAAAAATAGTTACAGATACCTGTTTATATTTGAAGCAATGTTGTGGATGAGCAAGAGAATGAGTTCACTGTGGGACAGACCTGTGCCTATATGACAATAATATTCTGTTATATTATACCCTCTCTTGTAAAGGGTGTGTCTCTGAAACACATTAACCCTTGGTGTTCCACTACCTGCAGTTAAGTGCCCCAACCAAACTAGAGAGAGGAAGCAACTTAACTTTGCTCCTTAGCTTGGCCTGTACTTGTGGGGTTCAGGGTTGATGTTAGGACTGCAAAAGTCAGAAACTTGTGCAGGTCTTTGCTTCCCAATTCAGAACAGGCGGCTTTGCACTTTTCCTCTGATGTGCTGTTTTCTTAGGAATGATCTTGGCACCTGTGCAATGCACCTGGTATCCTGGACCCCATGTACCTCCACCTGGATTCTGGAGGAAGGAGGATGAGAGGGAGGACAGCCAACTTCCTCCTTTGTGGGTGCAGGACAGGGAAGATTTTCACAGAACACTGGAACTAAAAGGTGAGGTTTAAACAAATGCTTTGGATAGACTTTTGATTTATTTCCTTTTTTTCTTGCCAGAAACTATGGTCTTCCATGTGATAAACCTAGATGAGGTAAAACTTGGAACTAGGTTTCAGTTTAATAAAAAATTCATCCAAGTCTTGTTAGTATAAGGAGAGAAGCCACTGACTGCTGCTCTTCCTTTAGGTTTATGAAAATTGATCCAGGCAGCATCTTCTGCCCACGACTCAGATGAGAGTTCTGTGGAGCTGAATGCCTGAGCTGTTTACACAAACTTTGGGTGTTTCTTATAGACTCTGTTCTGGAAAATATGTTTGAATTATCAATAACTGATTTGTATATGTCATTAACTTTGTGTGATATTTCTGTTAATATATGACTTATTTAAATTGTTTTAATTTGTTCAGTTAAAACTTAATTGGCTATTTATGAATTATTTAATATAGTGTGTTTTACAGGAAAATTTTAAATAAGTGTTTCTAGAGAAGAAATATAGTCATCCAAAGTTCAGTATCTACAGAGAAATCATGGGTTGGTGTATTTTTGTTCTTTTTCTTATTTATTATACATACATGTACATGCACATATGCATTCACTTTATAGTGGAAACTATCACACTACAGAAGCAACTAAGTGTTTTCTGTCTGTGATTTAATTTTGCATGATAAACATTATTTCTTTTAATATCATAAACAATATTGTAAACTAAGTGCATTCCACATTTCATCAGTTCTTATTTTTGTGTTGCTTGGTTTATTGAGATAGGATTTTATATATAGTCTTGGCTAGCTTGACACTTTCTAGGTAGCCTAGGTTGGACCCAAATTCATGTTAATTCTCTTGCCTCAAGCTCCTGAGGGCTGGCACTACAGGAGTATAGTACCGCACCCAGTTTTTTACTGATTAAAAACACAGTTTCTCATTATTTTTTAAAAATATTTTTATTTATTCATTTTCAAGCAGAGAAAGAGAGAGAGAGAGAGAGAGAGAGAGAGAGAGAGAGAGAGAGAGAGAGAGAGTGCACCAGGGCCACCACCTTGTGGGTCTGGATTATGTGGGTCCTGGGGAATTGAACCCAGTGCCTTAGGCACTGGAGGCAAGTGCCTTATCTGCTGAGCCATCTCTCCAGCCCACATTTTCTCATTATTGAATGAATTTTAATTATAGTAAGATTTTCATAATTAAAATTCTATTTCCCAGTTCTTATTTTTGTTGTTGAAAAAATTAAAATGCTCAGCTAGTCTTTAGTAGAGAATTATAAAATTAAAGAGAGGAATGCTTCAATTTTGTACTTTTCTGAAAATTCTTTTTTCAATATTGATAAAACCATAATTTAACTAACATGAATAAATTTTAGTTGACGTTTTCTGCCAAAATCTGTCATAGCAGTGAATCTGGAGATACAGTCACAGTATATTTTCTAGCAGTTCAACAATTTGTTGCCAAGAAAGTTGTTGGATATTTTACGATTCTGCTCAGGTTCTTTGTGAGATAATTCATAAATATTACAATGTCAAATGTACACTAAATAATTAACAAAGGGTATAATTTCTAAGCAAATATTTAATCATTTATAAACTTAAACATTCATTGTAATGGAATGCACAGATTTGTGAATTTTCACTAAGGCAATTTTTATTGATCATTTTTTTCAGAAACACATGCTTACTGAGTCTATGTCCAGGAATATTATAAGCACTAGAAATAAAACAGAACAAGTTAGATATATCTGTCTTCTTGGACCATATATTCTAGTGGAAAATAAGCAAGAAACATTAAGTATCATTTATATCAGGTAGCCATAATATAATAAAGATAAAACAGGGTGAAGAGATTGAGACTTTGGGGGAATACATGAGAAGGTACTTCAAGGTGTACAGACACTAAAGACCTTTATGATAACAGAATATTTGAAGGAAGTCTGTAGCAGTCCTTAGTAGCAAATATAGGCTACCTTTCCCCCTTTATCTAATTATATATGCTTTTATTTTATAGAATAATCTTCCTAAGACAGCAGTTGGCATCTATTACTCTTAAAAATAAATCAAATTTAAAAATTCCCCAAACTAAAACCCAAGAAAATGAAATTCTAACCTATCTTGTCTCCTTAGTATGTAGAGAATAAATTCTAAATACCAGATACTGGTGAACTGGGCACTCATCTCTGGCCATAGCTTTTTTCTTTAATGTGTCTCTTCCTGATCACAATGAGGCTATATTTCTGGCCTATGAACATGCTGCATTTCGTCTTTTGTATTGCTTTCTCTGTTTTGAAGCAAGATTTCTTCCTCTCTACATTTATAAACCATAGCCACAGACAGACAGCTGACATCCTGGCATGAGATGAGCCACCCAAGACCTACCATGGAGGATCCACATGGAACCCCATGGAGAGTGGTGGGATAAGCAAGAGACCACAGCCAATCAGTCAACCCAGGATAAGCCAGCAAGACAGACACCAATGATTTTCAACACAACCTAAAGCAGAAGTACAGAGACCCCTAAGACCTTAACAATAAAACAGCCTTAATACTCACCCACCATGACTCAGGGAACTGAGCCAAAGAGGGGGCGGAAAGATTGTAAGAGCTGTGGGGGGGGAGAATATCCAGAAACATGGCCCTGCTCAGTAACAACATACAAAGGGGGGTGGAACCAGGTTGACTCCTAGGCTATCCATTACCACCTACCCCATGGACTGAGCCAGTTTGCCCAGGGAGGAGGATTGGGGTTAGGGAAGAGGGAAATTGGGGAACTGGGGACACCAACACATTATTTGCTCATTCAGTGTATCTAATTATGGATAATAAAGATATATTTTATTAAAAAGATGATTGTTAAAAAATAAAAGTATGAACTGTTCAAGGTCAAAAAAAATTTAACTCTCATTCACTTTGCTAGGAAATTATTTATTGAATTTGGATTTATGAATGATGGTTTCCTTTCAGGGTTACTCTAGACATTTAAGAATTTATCCCCTTGGCATTACATGGACAGAAATCCTTTCTAAATATCCAGAGCACCCCTAAACCTTAATACTAAACACCATTTAATCATCCTCAATGAGACGGTATTGCTCTGTACACCAGATGCTCTCCTACCTTCACTATTTATCTTGTACTTCTACGTATCTTCCCTCATGCATTCACAAGCATTCCACCCATTTATCTCTAGGTACCCCCTTCCTCCTTCCCTCCATCCCTCCATCTTTCCATCCCTCTCATTTCTTTTTTTTATCTACTCATCTATTTACTCTTCCACTAACTTCTAATACGCGCTGACACACTAGTTTAGCTTAAAATATATACTAAATTGATTTCTTCCTTTGCACGTGTGTGTGTGGGGGGGTCAGGGCCTCTTGCCACTACAAACAAACATCTATTGCTTTCACCAAAGTGCATCTGGCTTATTTGAGGATATTGGGGATTGAACCTGGGCCAGAGGCTTTGCTAGTAAGAACCTTTAACAGCTGAACTATCTTTCCGGCTCCCATAAAGTACATATAAACCATATTTATTTTTTTGCTCAGGTAGATTTTAATATACATATTATTAGTCTTAGGCTTTTCCATAGTTTCAGCTCCAAATCTTCAATGTGTCTTGAAACACAATGACAATCCCAAGTTGGAAACATTAGTGAAATGTTTGTGAAATATTCCTCTTCAGAGTATCTTTTAGGTAAATGAATGAGTTGGCTCATTTGGGATCCAGAGGGTAGAACAGAATAAAATTCCTAGTTCGATTGAGCCTCAGTAGTTGGTAGAAGCAGCTCAAATCATTTACCTTAATCATGCTTTATAAAATAGAGAAAATGTTTTTCCCCTCCACATTTCAGGGAGCAACAGCAAAAGATGATGTCAGGATACCTGCGAAGTATCCACCAGCTCTTTAGAGTGTTCGGTGTGGCACGGGCTTGCCTCACTCAGTGCTGTTCAAATCGTCTCCTGAAAAGTCTACTGGTTCCTTTCCTCGAAGGATCTCCCAGGGTAGCCTGTGCATGGTGGGACACTGGATACTCATTTAGCCTCAGGAGTAGACCTGTCCATTAATATATTGCACATCTGCCAATGACAAAGTTTGCCTTGGGAAAAGCGCCTCCGTTTCTTCTTCGGTAAAGTGGGCAACAGGAAAGTTCACATCTCAGAGTGGTGTGTCATTAAATGAATAATTATAGGGAAGGTGCTGGGACCAGCGTCTGAAGTGTGGTGTGGAAAAGTACGAGTTCTCATCTTCATCAGAGCTTTCACTCGCCTGTAAAACGATGCTTGTTTGTGTGGCTACAGAAGGCGTGCTCCTCTGTTCACACAACAGACATTCAGTAAGCTCTTGATGCACCAGGAAATCCTGTCGAGTTTTCTCTCTCCTTCTTTCTAATTCTTCTCCTTCTGCCCAGTCGCAGCTCCTGGAAATCCTGTTTTTTCTTGTTCTGATATGAGCCTCATACTCAAATAGAGAGAAAAAGAATGACAAAGAATTTGGGTGTCAACTCCATGAGCATATAACGTGTGTGAATGAACACATGCACATATGTTTGTATGTATGTATATGCACACACACTACCCACAATCCGCCTTGTTTTAACATTGGCCTGGGTCTGCCAATAGGCTAACCTGACTGGCTGATCAGTGAGCCCCAGAGATCTGCCTCTCTCTACCTTCCAAGCTCTGGGGTTACAAGTGGTCCAGTGCAATTGGCCTTTGAAATGTGTGTTCTAGGGATTGAACTCAGGTCCTCCTGCTTGTGAGGGAAGTACTTTAGCAACGGAGCCAACTCCCTGCTCCATATAAACCCTATTTGCTGATCATCTTACGGTCAGTGCTTAGCAAAGTGACTGGTGTCCAGCTATGCCTGCTTAATTTTCTTCCCAAATCATGGGAGAATTCCTATATTCATAAATGAAGTACAGTATTACACTTCTGGCTGTGTGTGTGTGTGTGTCTCCAATAGGACAATTTTAAAATAGACAAATCCAGGTAGGAAAACTATTGTAAGTGGAGATAATACTGCAGTGGTTGTGTGACACAATGTGACAAACCTCAGTAGAGAAGAGTTTTGTTTGGAAACTTAGATCTGTCCCTATTCTTTAATTGTTAATTTTATAGTTATCAGCAATTAGAACTCAAAGTGTAGATAAAGGGAAAATTAAAAACAGCTTACAAACCATGTACAATGTGCTTTCTGAGCATGAAAAAAAAAAGAGTTGCAAAGTACAAGTGTGAATCCATCCAAGCTTGTGAATTAAGTGGATTTTGCATCTTAAAAGCAGAGGAACTGTTTTAATTTGCAGGGAATGAAAGTTACAGTCACCCTGGAGGAAAGTTCTTCACCCACCAAGGCAGAGACCAAGAATCTGATAATTGGATACCTGACCCCCAACAACAAGTCCATCTGATGTCTGAGTGTGCAAGAGTGTGTGGTCCTTTGAGGTATTCGTTTTGTGACTTCTTCAGGGTGTCCTTGAAACGATGATGGGTTTCAATCATACATCTCTACACTCAATTATGCTCCTGCTTTGCTTTTGAAAATCTAATCTGAGTCACACAAATTGTCTAATTTAAAAATTCATAATTGAGCCTAAATGGTTAAATTCTGGACTGCTTATTTGCAGAAACATGCTCCCCAAGTTTCCGAAGTGGAAAGTGAAACTTTTATGTAAAATGTTGAATGCATAAAGGACTTCATTCTGAGTGAATACTTTCAGATCTGTTCACACAGTGTGAAATGTCGAGGTAAATTTCATTTGTATGAAACACTCAATGAATAATAAAGAACAAGAGAGCTTGTATCTTCCTACTTTTGTGTTCTTTCCAAATGAGGTTGTCTAGAAGACTTGGTATCTTCTTCCATTATCAGCTTAGTGTTTCCAGCAAAGCCATTTTTTTGTTAGTTCAGACTTAAAGGGAAAGTGTGTCTCTTCCTTCCCTTTAGCACAGGCTCTGGAGGACAAGTGAGAGAAATGCTTATGATCACACTTCCAGAATGCTGGACAGACATGGTCGCTGTGTCAGCAGGAAGCCATTTGAGCATTCTTACCAGCCAGCTGTCCATCACCCGCAGAAGGGGAAGCAACCTTGCTAAAGGGTCTGCATTGCTCTGTCGCCATCAAGTCCACCTCAGCAGGACATAGATGATCTGTGATGGAAGATTCACGGTTCTCGGGTGCCAGGAGCTCAAGTCCTAGGCGTAGTCCATGGGTTTTGAGAATGGCCAATTCATACACACGAACCAAACCAGCTTGGTGGGCTGGAGGCAAGGCCACTGGATGCTCAGCTGTCCCGTGATCCTCCTACCACTGGAGAAGTCCTGAATTTATATGAAAAGTACATGTAATTCTAGGAAGGATGGTCTGTGTTTCTGAAACACTTCAGAGGGGCAAGTCAATGCCCTGCGAGAAGCACTGGGCCCAGCCTCTCTTCTCTTGCAATCAAATTTGCTGGTCTAGGAGCAAGGTTCCTAATGAACTTCAGGAGATCAGTTTTCAGAGCACCAAGTATAGCAATGTCAAAACCTAAAATTTCAGTGAGAATTAAATAGAGCATTTACCCAATTCATTGATTTTCAGCTGATTATCCTCTGGAGGAGCTCCATTAAGGGTCCCCTGAGGGCTTGGAGAGACGCAGGAGGGCACAAAGGACCCAAGCCAGGATGGCTTCTTGTTCTTCATTTACTGCTTTGTAAGTCCTCTTATTTCCCTCAAATCACCTGTTCCTTTCATTCAACATTTATTGAGATATGACTGACCAATAGTTATATATTTCAGACACACACATATGTGTATGACTGATTTCCATGAGCAAGACCATTAACACTTTTATTTTCTGACAGTAGTCATTTTACATGTGTGAGGTTGAGAACAAAGTGTCTCATTTTCTTATTCAATTTCAAGTATATGGGACATTAACTATAAGCCAATTAACTGAAGTCACCATGCCACATGTAAATCTCCCAAATATTTATTTGTAAAGTGAAACTGTACATTTTGAGCAATGCCTCCTCATTTCCTGCATTCTGCCCATGGCTGGTAACCTATTTCTATCAGCTTTTTTTTTTTGGGGGGGTGGCTCATGTAAAAGTGAGATTATGCAACATTTGTTTTAATCTCTGTTTTGTGTAATCTGTGTAAAGTTCCCCAGGATCATTGGTGTTATAAATGAAAGAATGCACTTTTGCTTTTTATTTTTATTTTCAAGAAGAGAGAGAGAGAGAGAGAGAAGAGACAGAGGAGAGAGAAGATATGGGTGTGCCAGGGCCTCTTATGTCTGATGGTTAAATAATAATCCATTTTCTGCACGAGTGAATACACATTTCTTTTGTTCATTTGCTCAATGATGTCGACTTAGGCTGTTTCCAAAAAGACTATCTTATTGCAATGAACAGCAGTGGGATCGCTGGATCACATGGTAGTTCTATTTTAATTTTTGGATGGGCTGCTTAACTATTTTTAGTGTAATTTTATTCCTGTCAGCAGTCTTATTGTCCATGCCTTAGCTAACCCTTGCTAAAGTTTACTACCTTCATGATAACATCCATTCTGAGATGTGAGGTGTATCTCATTACTTGGATTTTCTGGTTTCATGGGTTGATAAAGAGCTGATGTTATTCTGATGTGTTTCTGCTCTCGTATGTGAATTGGTGTTTTTCTCTTACTAAGTTTAGTAATATATATATGTATATTTAGATATCTTGACTATAATGTGTTGAGGTTCTTTCTCTGGTAATGTCTATTTGTGGTTCTAAATGTCTCCTGGTTTTAGATGGTCATTTCTTTTTCCACGTTTGGGAATTCTCAGCTTAGAGAAGCTTGACTTTTAGATGGTGGTTACCATTGTGGTGCTTCAAATCTCACTATAGTGCTGAGAAGAAGTGACAGTGGAATGTTCATCACTAAGTGAGACATCTTCACCACACCCTCCAAGGCTCAGGGTCCCTTGTGGAAGAGGGGGTGGAAAGAATGCAAGAGCCAACGGAAGGGTAGGACTGCTTAGACACACAGTGGGCTTGACATTCATGACCTCACAGTGCCTGACACTACCTACACAAGGTCTTCATAATAGCAAGAAAAAATATGATGACATCAAAATAGAAGAGAGACTAATTGGAAAGAAGTGATTCAATGGAGTATGGGTTTATGAGGGGAAATGACAGTGATGAGAAATATCATGGTTTATTGTCTATACTTATTGAAGTGGTCATTAAAAAGTTTACAAAAAAAAAGGTAAAAAAAAATGAACATCACCTAAACTTCTAAGATCTCTGGGATATGTTCAAGAATCCATGGAATAGAAGTAGGAGCTGAGACAAAGTCCAAAGTCTCTGGTAATTTATTCAGTGAAATCATAGTGGGCATAAGCATAAGTGTTTAGTGGGCAGTTGAGTGGACATAATATATCCATTTAGGAAGACGACGGTATTTGTTACTCACGTAGGGCTTATAACCTCCCAGCCATAGGTTTCTGGCTAGGTTTTCAGTATCAGGCATGAATTCTCTCCTGTGGAGCAGGCCTCCAGCCTAACCAGAAAGCAGCTGTTTTCTCCCATAACAGACATGTCACAGCTATAAGCGGTGACTATGATGAGCAGCTATAAGACTTGCAGAGTCCACTGCTGGTTAACACCCTTGGTGACTTTTCTCTCTCAAGAAGCTGCATAGCACTTTACGACAGTTAGTTAACAGGGAGGAGGTTTCCAGCTCTGTCTCAGCTCGTTTTCTCATTGACCTACAGCCCTGAGCATGTGAAGTCTTCAGCAATAGGGACTTAACATTGACTTCTAGTGGACAACCAAGAGCCTTGGCAATGACCTGTAGTATTTTACAGGCATTAGGGGCTTCCTTGGCCATTACTCACTGGAAAGGATCTCTCTGGCACTGAAATTTTTCTAATACCAATCTATGGCTTCTGGGTATGCCCACCATTATCCACTTCCACAGGATATTTCAGCCTCCCTCACCACATTTCTGCTATATCTCCACAGTCTATGTTGTGTTGAGTGTGCCACTCCGATTAGGCTGCTACAAACACGTTCTATGTTCCCCCATGGTCCTGTTGCTCCTCCAGGCAATGGTGGGGGTGAGGTGATGGTGAGAATGTCTCTCAATGTCAGGCTCCTGTGTCCCTGTCCTGGTTCTGTGCCTGTAACTTGCTGGGCTCAGCTCCCCCTGCATACTAGCATCCTTTCCCTGGTTTGGATTTCCGGCAGCACAAACCACCTCTGTCCCTGCTCTGAGCATCCAGTGCTAAGAGTCCTTGAGCACCCTTCCCTAGGTGGGACCTAGCTCAGCACTAACAGCCTCAAATGCCTTGGGTGCTGCCAGGATTTCCTGCAAAGGAAACTTCACTTAGTGTTAATGTTAGTTCTTTCACTGATTTCTCTGTCAGTGGCTTTGGATCATGACTGTCTTCCACGTGACTCATGATATCACAGACATGGCTTCTAGTCTTCAATCCTGGAGGAGAGCTTTGCTAATTACACTATTCTCAGTTTGTTGTATTTTCCTTCAATTCTTTTAAATTCACATGCTAGTTTCTCTTGGCCCTGGAGGTTTCCACTAAAATGTCCCAACTTACCTGACAATGGACTGATTGCCTCAAGTTCTTCCCAGAATTTTCATGTGGTGATTGGGTGAGTGTAATGCATGGTAAACACTATAATGATCTAATAACATAATCAAAAACTAGTGGGGGAGAATCTTAATTGGCCCCTGTTCTGGTAAAGTAGTTGAAACCAGGAGACAGCTGTAATTTTCATTGTCTATTAAATATTTATCAGCTTAGTGCCTAAAAGCCCAAGTGTGGAAGACAGCCTGGATAAGAGACCAGACTCTCCACATTGCTGGAGAATTTGAGCGAATCCATGAATCTCACAGACTGCTGTTGTTTCAACTGCAAAATCCACATTTAAATAAACATAGAAGTATGAGAAGATTTACATATAGTCCTGAAAAAACACTTGGCCTTTCTAACCATCCCTACAGCAATAGTACTATTATTTTATATATATTTATGTAAATTAATAATAGTATTAATATTTTGGGAGGTGGCACAAGGAATGTGCATACTTTCTTGTTGTTGTCTTTGAGGTAGCCCTCTAGCTCAGGCTGGCCTGGAATTCTCTAGGTAGTTTCAGGGTGGCCTCAAACTCACATCGATACTGCTACCTCTGCCTTCCAAGTGCTGGGATTAAAGGTGTGCCCACCACACCCAGTTTGTGCATACATTTTATCTGCATGGTTTGAAAAAGTCCCTCCATAAACACAGCTGACAGGAAGCAGAAATAGTAGCTGAGCCAATGTTAAATTGGATATGGTCACGTTACAATTGGAATTAATCATCTTCTCCAGACACAACCTTTCTCTCTCTCATATGAAACCCTGCAGAGAAGGACGGGATGAACAAGAGACCCATAGCCACAGCCATTCAACCAACTCTGGATAAGCCAAATGTGTTTGTGCTTTTCAGGATGCAACGAGAGAGCTGTGGCACATCTAACCCTACCAACCAACCGTAGGCCGATGGCTGAGATCCTGGCAAGAGAGGAGCCACCACAGTCATATTGGGGAGGATCCATAGGGAACCCATCAGACAATGACAGATGAACAAGGGACCTATAACCACAGCCATTCAATCAACACAGGATAGGCCAATGAGACAGAAACCAAGGATTTTCGACACAAGGACCCCTAAGCTCGCAACATTAAAGCAGCCTCACCCACCACAACTCAGGGAACTGAGCGGAAGAGGGGGCGGAAAGATTGTGAGAGCCATGGTGGGGGAGACTGTCCAGAGGCATGGCACTCCTCAGTAACAACACATTTGGGCCAGGAGAACCGGGCTGAGTACTAGGATATCCAGGATCCCTTGCCACAAGGACTAATACAGACAGCCCACAGAGGAGGATATCCAACTGATCAGGGAGGGGGAGGGAGGAATTGGGGAATTCCAGATAACAACGCATTGTTTGCCCACTAAATAATGTAACTCATTATGGACAATAAATATATATTTATTAAAAAAAAAGAACCTGAAGCAGGCAAAAAGCTGAGATCATGGCAAGAGTTGAGCCACCACAGTCATATTGTGGAGGATCCATATGGAACCCTGCAGAGAAGGTCGGGATGAACAAGGGATCCATAGCCACAGCCATTCAACCAACTCAGGATAAGCCAAATGTGTTTGTGTTTTTCAGGATGCAATGATAGAGCTGTGGCCCATCTAACCCTACCAACCCAC
>PVHP010006825.1:21058-59002 GCA_004024765.1 Zapus hudsonius | reverse complement strand
ACATAATAATGCAAACAAGATTTGAGTATGGACAAATGTAGCCCTAGAAAGAAAAGAAAGAGGGCTGAGCCTTAAGGAATAAATATAATAGAGGATCTGGAGTTACAGGTCAAGTCAGAGAATTAAATGAAGGCTAGAGAGAAAAGAAAAGGAAGGGAGGGGAAGAGAAATAAAGAAAAGAAAAGAAAGGAAAGGAAACAGGAAATATGAGAATGAAGAATGAACTCAAATAGAATCAGAGGAGCCAGGTAAGAGGAAAATCTATTTAATCATAACTCCAGCAATTATGGGAAAAAAGCTCAAAGAATCTATGGATGCAAAAATTATGAAGTCACATTTAATGGAAAGCATTGAAATGTTTCCTTAATAACTTAAAGTAAATAAATTAATAGCTCCTGTCACACTGATTCATCTATTGCATGTGGGTGCTCAATAAATGTTAACTGAATTAAATTAATAACATTTGCTCAATGGTAATAAAAAATTAATTAACAGTCTATCTTTCTATTACTTAGTTTATGCCCATTGGTTCTTGCAATTATCTCTAACCCAAACATGAATTTTCTATTTCATCAGCTTTCAAGATACATTTTCATTTTTTTCTAAGAACTATAAAGATGCTTGTAATTTTTGTCCCAAATATGCTTTGTATTTTTCTATTGAAAAAATATTTTCTCGGTGTTAATGTCAAGAACTGTCTATATGATCCCAAATATAGCTGCACCAGTTCCCTATTTAATTCTAAAATAGTTTTCCCTGAAGAAGATGTGATGCCACTTTATAATATTTCAGCTACAGTGTCAAATAACACCATAAAGGAAGGAATCTGGGAGAATTATTGTTAGCATTCCAGCTTTCAAAAAATGGAAGATGTCAGTAATATTCACCCAAAATTGTGACTCACTTCAGATATCAGAATTCTGGGGTGAAAAGACTGGGTTCTGAAATGTGTGTATGTCAGATGATTTTTTAATGAGCAACAGATAGTTTCCACGGGGGCGGGGTGAAAAAATAAAAATATAAACAGACATAGAATTAAAATAACTTTATGAATGGCAGCTTCAGTTCTCCATAAAATCTCTCTGTACAAGCCTAGCATCTTCCAAATGGTTGCTTAATGTAGCATACCACTTACATTCAAAATGCTATACTTAAAGTTGTTACAGAATTAAAAAGAGAATCATATACCACTTGGCTGTAAACTGTATTCTTGATGTACTTACATTCCAGTAAGCTATATCCAACTATAGTTTTTGTTATTCAATTACTTTGTGCAAAAGAAATTTAAATACATGCAACCTATGTGTGATCATTTGATCTGATTGTTAATTAATTTTGTTAAGCAAAGAGATGCTGAAGCCTCTGTATTCATTGTGGTTTTGTTACCTACCAGTTCTTTCTTAGCTGCTGTCTAGTTTTCAGTACAAAGCTGCTTTCACTGCACAGACAGGCTTCCCACATGTGTACGACGTTACCTTATACCTCTCAACTACCATGCAAAGAAAGGTGGGTTTGTCAAACTGAGTTATTTGCAAGGTTGGTTTGGGCATAGTAGCACATGTGAATAAATCTAGGGTAGAGGATTTTACTGATGTACAGCCTCTAGGAAGTTGAGATACAAGAAAAGAGCAGATGAGAGGGAAGTCCTGTACTGCAAAAGAGACCAAGTTAGGAACCTAGCTTTTGCAATCCATTAGCCCTAAGTTGAAATCCTGCTTTCACTAAATTCTTTGACAACATACCTAAGTCAAAGCTCTAAACTTTGACTTGTATTATACATTTGTTAAACCGGAGACATTAATTCATACTCTTTTCATTTCTTTTTGAAAACGTTTTATTGAAATTTTTCATTCATGAACATAATTAGATCATACTGATTTCTTCTTTCTGTCTCTCTCCCTCCTGCTGAATTTCTTCTCCATTCCAACTAACACTCTTATTTTGTGATGACTTCTTTTACTCCCCTCCTCCATCATCCATGTTGAAATGGTGATGAGCTCAGGATTGTGCAGGTATGGTCGAAATAGTGACAGGCACTGTGAGGTCATGAGGCAATGGCCACTTCATGTCAGAAGATAGTGTCCCAAAATACTCTTCCTCATCTTCTGGCTCTTATAGTCTTTTAGCGCCCTCGTCCACAATGACCCCTGTGCCTTGGAGTGCATGATGAACATGTCTCACTAGCACAGAGAACTTATCCTCACTCAGCACATTGCAGTGTTTGAATCTCCCCAGTACTCACTACAATCTTTAAAAAGAAGCTTCTCTGACTGAAGATAATAGCAACACTAATCTATGGGAATAAAAAGTATTTAGAAGGTATTTTTATGGCCATAACATATCCATTTAGTCAAACAAGAGTAGTGGCTTCCCCTCTCGGGTTTACGACCTTCACAACCTTTTCAATTTCTTTAAGGACACTAACAATATCTACAAGGAGCTTTCAGACTGACATAAACTTTAATAGGGTTTGTAAGTGGAAAGAAAAGGCTTGACATTAATTAAATGTATGGAACAGTACATGTGTGTGCTTATATGTCAAGCAATGATTTTTTTTTCAACTTAAAGGGTTCAAAGGGGATAATTGGACAAGGCTAATAATAAATTCTTATTACAACCTAGGAGGACAGGTGATGCAGGTATCTAATAGGTAGAGGACATGGAGACGGTTCAGCATCCTACAGTCTCTCCTTTGACATAAAGTTTTCTGGCCCAACATATCAATATTGCTCTGTGTGGTTGATGGCAGTGTGTGAGTGTCATTTGATTGTGATATTGACTGACTGGATTGCTTTGAAATCCAAGTAATAAAAAGAAACTATTATTTATTATATTATCATGATAATTATAAGTAGATCATTAATATGGCAAATGCATTTGAGCTACAGAAAGCCCACCACTTCCTATTCTATGGAGCCTATTCTATTTCACTATTCAAAAATATATTAATTTCAGTAAATATTAAAGGTTTTCTCAAGTCCCTATTCCTGCCAATTCTTTTAGGGTGGATCAAACCAACACCAAGAGATTTAAAGCAAGCAGCATATGGGGAAGGAAATAAAAATAAAACATTGTCAAAAACTAAGGCTGTTTGGAAAACCAGAAAGAAACAAAAACGGCCTAACATGGTTGTGGCAGCAGCCTCCACTTAAGCCTTCTGAGAAGTCTTTCTGAGAATCACTGATTCACAAGCCCAGGGGTTGTCCTTTCTCTTTCCTCCTCTCTCAAAGTAGAAGGCTCCTTAGCGTTCACAAACTTGTCTGCATTCTGGATTGACACCTGGAAGTTTCCAAGAGCCCAGGGATTGTGATTCAACTCATCTGCTGGGAAGGTGGGTCCCTGAGATTTACAGCTTTTAGATTTCTTTGGTGTTTTTACTCTGTGTGTCTACTCTACACCCCAAGTTACTGAAACCAAACAGAGGTTTTCCTTTTCCAGAAATGAAAGAGCAGCCTTGGGGTAGGTAATGAGGATAATCATAGCAAGATTCCCCCCCCTCCCTGGAGTCAGGGAGAGGGATCTGCCAGTATATGCACAGAGACTTGAGTTCAGATCTGAAGCACTCATGTGCATACCAGGCACATGTGTCAGCCTGCTGTAATCCATGAGGGAGAGTTGGGATTCCTTAGGGCAAGCTGGTTAGCTAGACTGAATCCACAAGCTCTGCATCTCTCTGGGTTTGTGGGAGAGAATGCCTCAATAAGTAAGTTTGAGAGTGATTAAGAATCACCTCAATCTCAGCCTCTGGCCTCCACATGCACCCACACTCATGGAAACATTCATACCCAAGCGCATACCCACCATACACACACATATGTTTAAAAAAAAAAGTATTTCCTGCACTGAGCTACATAGCATAGTAAAATGAAAGCAGGTCCATTTCAGTCACTCAATGAACCATTCTGATTCTCCAAGGCCATGTGCTTATGATGGGAATGTGAGTCCACATACTATCTGTTCGGCCTTCTCAAAGAACAATCAAAACACCACAACTTCTGCTTATTTAGGACTTAGGATGGGAATCAGGCTGGCTGTGTATTTAGGAATCTCATTTTGTGCTTCCATTTTCTTCACTGTAGGATTTGACTTAATGGGAATAGGTAAACTGTGCACTAAAACTACCCTGCCATCTAGTCTGTTCCTCGCTAGTATCAGCTCATGGGATGCTTCTTTTCCACACACTCCTAAGCCCTGCAAAGGCTTTTGCACCTTTTTCTTCTTGGCTAATGTGAAGGATGCTTGCAAAGGCTAGGGATCATATGTATGATGGTCACCACTGTAGCCCAATGTCCAGCCTATTGCTGGAACCATGACAACCTGTTTTGGTCAGTTTCTCTTTCCTGTCACAAACATCCAACCAGAAGCATCTTGTGGGAGGAACAGGTTTATTTTGGCTTACAAAATAATCCAAAGGAGGGGAAGCCCCATGATTGCAGGGGAAATGATGGCATGAGCAGAAACTGGACACCACCTCCTGGCCAACGTTAAATGGACAGCAGCATCAGAAGAGATTGTCAAGCACAGGCAATGGGGAAGCCACCGGGTATAACACCCATAAGCCCACCCTCAACAATACACTGCCTCCAGAGGGCTCCAATTCCCAGATTGTCACTAGATGGGGACCTAGAATTCAGAACACAAGGGTTTATGGGGAACACCTAAATCAAATCATCACACAGTATGAAGCGGAATGAGTGCATGAACAGAGTTGCTCCAAAATGTTTAAAGCATGTGGCCTTCTTGACTTTCTCCACAAATATGTTTATTTAAACCAAAATCTTGGCAAAGCTCCTTGCCAGAAGTTCCCTGGTGTGATCTTTAAGTTTTGTTGTCATCTTGACCTTTCAAGTAATCTTGGGTGGGTCTCTGAGGATGTTTACAGGAAGGCAGCCTCTCACTAGGGGTCAAGATATAAAGAAGCTCAGAGAAGCTAGAAGTGAGCATCTCTTCTTGGGAGGGCAGTGTAGGAAGGAAATTCATAGACTCAAGAAGCCAACAAGTCTGAGATAGGGTTGCAAGACCTCCACCCTAAGGCTACATAAAGAGAGAGAAAATTTCTCTCTTTGTTCCTGCCTATTTTGTTGTTGTTGTTGTGTGTAGTGCTGGAGATGGTTTCTCTCTCTTCTTGGACCTGTGAAAGAGGGCTAGCTTCTTTTGCCATTATGGAACTTCCCCTAGATCTACAGCTTCAATAAATCATTTCCTCCCATAAACTATGCATGCTTTGGAGATTCATCCCAGTGGCCTATGGCTGACTACAACACCTGGGTAATTCTCATAGTTGTGCCAGTGAGTTACATACAATAGATTGTGTTCCTCAGAGAGGCTGTCACCTGATTTAGGACCTAACTGCTAATGACAAGATCAAACCATCACGTATATGAAAGGGTAATAGCACAGTGTCTCTGAGGGCAGAATTACGAATAATTTTATCCTCTACTAATCTATATGTGTTTTGCTTCCCAAAAAAAGAAACTGAGGTGTGCAATAAAAATTAGTAATTTGTTTGCGATTGTATAAAGTACTCAGCAAACTTGGCTAACATTTATGATTCTCTCTTATTTCTCATGTCAGTGACCCTCTACTGCAGTACTGCATACCCTGAGTGCATCTTTTAAAAAGTTTTTTATTTGAAAGAGAAAGAGAGAGGCAGGCAGAGAATATGGACATGCCAGGGCCCCCTGCCACTGCAAACAAATTCCAAATGCATGTGCCTCTGGTTTTCCATGGGTACTGAAAGATTCAAACCCACGTCATCAGGCTTTGCAAGCAAGCACCTCTGACCACTAAGCAATCTCTCTAGCCCTCTTTGAGTTCATCTTGATTGAAGTGAATGAGTTCCTTGATTCTCTCCAATCGTCATAATCAAAGAAAGATATTCTGCAAGCTACAAGTTAATGTGAAATTGCAATGTATATAAAATTTTATGATTGCACTCTTCTATTCTTACTTATATTCCTCCAAAATTATTCTGCTCCCTAATGCTTCATTCTCTCTAATGAGAGTTCATTCTTTCAAAGTGCAGAATGAGAGGTTTCCAGCAAATGTCCATTCGTAGATGACTAAGTTTAATTCTAGTGGCTTTGTGTATGTGTGTTTTCTTTCTTCATTTAGATACGCAACTCACAAGTGAAAGGCATGCTGATGGGAAACCTATTAATGCTATCGTTATAAATTCAGTATCCGAATTCAATATCGCAGATGGACCAGCCCAAGAGTCCCCCAGTGGGAAAGACCTGTCACAATCCAGCACGTCCTCCCTGTCCTCCCTTGAAGAATGCCAAACAAAATTTTCCTACCTTCAAGCTGACACTTCAGTTCATCAGAGAGACACTGATGGTATGTTCCTTAGAATCCAATCCATCTCTAAATAAAGCTCCCAACCCCCAACCCTTGTAATATCACTACATATGCTGTTAGAAAGAAAAAAATATCTTTATGAATATTAAACAGGATGACTTTGATTTGAAAACCCTGCTGAATGACACATGTCAAGGTCACTTTGCAGTTTCAAGGCGCTTGACATATTGTTTGCTCTCAGAGCTGGGAATGGGAGGCTATGTGTTTTAAATAACTTGGGGGAGAACATCATATGGATGAGGCTGGAAACTTCAATTAAGACAAGTGACAAACTTCTCATCCTTCTCATGGAGCTACTATGCCTGTGGCGTTAAGCAGCTAGGGGACGTATTTTAGAATGGGGAAGAATTAAGATACTAGATGGAGACTGTATAAAATATTAAGACTCTTGCATCAGCAGTGCCTGAGAAAGGTTGGTTCTTACAGGTAACCTCTCTAGGTGCACACCTAGACCAATCCTTCACGCAGTAACAGCTTGATCTGGTACTAGACTTTCATTACAATCAAGTTTAAAATCCTGGACTAGCCACCATGGCATATGAAATGGGTAACTTTGCAATAGAATTCAAAGGAGACATGAAGCCACTTTTATGAAGTTTGTTATGTTCAGGGTCAGTATCTATGGTTACACTGGAAAAAATATAAACCTTGGGCTTCTCACAGGAAAATACAACATATTGTTTCTCGTCTGCATTTATACACATATATAACTTTTGAAAATATTAAAAATATTTAAACATTGCATGAAACACTTTTAGAATCATATCAGGTTAACTCTTGCTTCTGAAGTTCATTCACTGTATAAGACCCAATATGTTTTTATTTTTTTTGTCTTTTATGTTTTTAACTTCTCAGTTACATACCAGAGACAGTAAATACACCCACCATTGGCCATTCTGAGGATCAAATGAAATACCATTTGTAAAGCACCTAACACGAAAGCTGACACATAGAAATTCAGTTTTAGGGTTTTTTTGTTATGATTATAGTATTAGACAGGAAAGAGAAAACTTATAAAGAGTAATAAATGTGTTATCTTGTGCAATTATTGAATGTGTCCACTGGAGTTTGCATTCCCTAGTACTTACATACTGCCTCATGCAAAGTAGCTCACATATCTGTAATCATAGTGGGAGGCAGAGTCAGGAGAATCCTTGGTACACTGGCCTTCCCAGAGGCAAACAAGAGAAGCCCTGTCTCAAATAAGTACCAACACACTGAGGTTGTCCCTAGACCTCCACACATAGGTCATGGTATAAGTGTACACACACACACACACACACACACACACACACACACACACACACACACATACACACACCAGACAAGCACATACACACTTACACCTAAACAACTCTGATGAAGGCCCCTATATAGTAATGAGAAACACTCATTCTCCTAAACAGTAAAGAAATTAAGAGTTAACTCACACTTCATTTTAGAGGATTTTTGATAGTAATTAATTTAAGGATGTAGAGATGGAGAACCAGGGACATTGTTCATACTGAGATAAATACTGAAATATCCCTTAGGAACAGCAGGGAAAGCAGAAGGGAAAAGAGAAGATTGCAACCACCTTCATGTAGTTGGCAGTTAATTTATTGACAAATGTATAAATGAGTGCATAGGAATGGATGCTTAATTGCTAATATCTATTATTTATATACATTGTCCCCACTTAAGACAGGATAGAAAAACCTCACACGTGCAGATTTTGTAGAGAGTGTTGCATCCATTAGCACAGTTCATGGGGTGTGCTCTGATGAGAATTTAAAAGGATCTTTACTGAACATCACACACTGTGTGCTACAACATAACTTAATTGCTAAATTGTGGTTCATCGTGTGTGGTCCCTTTCCCAAATAAAATAGAAAAACTCCAGAGAGCTATGTTCCTGATCTCACATTCTCCTGAATGCAAACACATCCCCATGGAGAAGAAAACCAGGGATACACATCACATTAGACCACAGAACCTTAAAAAAAAGTAATTATGAGGACATGCCTAATTGACATATAGTTCTGAATTTCAGACGTCTCATCCAGGTGTAAAAGGAAAATCATAAATAGGTGATACCTCAAAAGAATAGTCTTAATTACACCACGGTCTACTGAATAAAATGATGACATTTTCTACACTGTAAATTTCATACAATTAAATGCAGTGGTGTCACCTTATAAAATGTTTCAATTTTATAATTATTTCAGTTCATTTGTTCAGAAAAAAACATAAGCTCAAATTTCCCAAGTATCACCCCATTCTAGCTTTGCGGAAGTGACTTGGATGTTAGTCGTGCTTGTCTGAGCTTAAATAGATCTTGACATATTTAAGTAGCTATTAAAATTGATAACATCAAGGATGATAGCTCTGCTACAGAAAGACATTCAGTCACATTTTATTTATTCCCATTCTACATCACAGACATAAATTAAGAAAAAATAAAAGAACTTAAACCTGGGGAGGAAGAACCGATTTTTATACATTTGGACCAAAAACTTTTCATAATTTTTCAGAGTCCTTGTGTCACAAATCTCACTATCAGTCTTGATCTCCAGGATGGCACATGGATGTATTGCAAGACTAGGTTTGGGCCATGTTATTCTGGGCTCTTTATCATCTTTGCTTTGGGAGAAAAGAAGGAGAGGTTGTTATGTATCTGGCCTTACTTCTTTTTTTAATATATATTTATTGTCCATAATGAGTTACATTATGTAGTGGGCAAACAATGAGTTGTTATCCCCAATTCCCCAGTGCCCCCCTCTCCATCCCCAATTAGCTGGATATCCTCCTCCTGGCCTTACTTCTTTAAGAAGCGTATCCTTTCTATTTTGCTAATGGACCTGAAAAGGGGCAGAGATTATGTTTCCAACATTGAAAAATGTCTCAGCAACTTCATTTGGCAATGGGGGTTGTCTTTGGTCCCTCCTCTTAATCAGGGTTATCATGTGTCAAGACAGAAAGCAGAGAGGGCAAAATCAAGGAATATAGCACCATAACTATGAGGCTGACCTCAGGTACCTGTACGGAATCTCGTCACATTGGTATCATTGCCACTATAATTAAAACTGATCTTTTCTAATGAGACATTCTCGCTCTAAATTAGCCAATCCCCAGTAGTCCATTTAGCACCTCTGGTAGCTGCATGCGTTCTTCAGTGTCATTAGAATCCCATCAACTTAGCACTTACCAGCCCCAGTGTCTCTAAGGTACCCTGGGGGAGTAAAAAAGGAAATGAAACAGCCCTAAGAGGGATGTGTCATAGCTTCATGCTCACAGCCAAATACTACTTCGGCTTCATGGATTTCAGGTCTCTGATCTGTCTTACATCACCTTTATTTCAGGTCTAAGAAACAGGAAAGCCAGATGGGCATCCTGACAGAAGCAATTAGATGGTGCCAGGATGCCAGGTGGCTCCAACAGAAGGGATTTCCTCTGCAAGGAACTTGTCACAAAGGTGCCAGGAGAGGTGAAAAAGTCAAACACAGTGAACAGTGAGGCACTCCAGAAATCCACATGCCCGGAGAGGCTCTGTGGCTTCGCCGGATGTCCCTCCAGATCACTATAGACTATTAGTATTGGTTAATCTGTAGATTTCTAGCAACCAGCCTATCCTATCCAGCCAATCCATGAGTGACTTGCACCTAAAATGGTTACAGGAAGAATAGTTGATGAGAGAGAGAGAGGTAGAGAGAGAGAGAGAGGGAGAGAGAGAGAGATCCAGAAGGAAACATAGCCAGCACATGAGCCAACAAGCAGAGTAGAGGGATGGCAGAAAAGAGACCCTTTCTTCCTCTTTCTCCAGCTTCCTAGCTCCTCTTGTTATGTCCATTGAGCCAAAGCTGGCTGGAGGTCATTGAAGGAATGTCTATGATGGGTGCTCTGTTGCCATCCTCAGAAGTACAGAGGGGAGCACAGTTCAGTATCATGCTCAAAACAGGCAGGAAGCAAAGAGATAGGCCAGCTCTGAAAGCAAAGCTGAAGGCTAAGCAATTCTGGGGTCACAACTCTACCACTTGCTATGTTTCTGGGACACAGCTCTTAAACTCTCTGAGCCATAGTGGTCTATAGATAAACAGGGGTAATAGTACTGAACTCAAGGTCACTCGGAGGCTTGTGTGAGTTATATGAAATGCAGAGTCCTTCTTCAGGGAAAATGTGGATGCAAGCAACAGTGAGATGCTAAGTGTGGACTTTGAATCTGGAAGGAATCAGATGTTATAACAAAGGAGGATGCAGGACATTCAGTTACAACCCTGAAACCTTACTTCTTTCATCTAAAAAAAAAAAAAACTAGCACTCACAATGCTGACCTCTTAAAATCATTCACCAATTCATTCATTCATTCAAGCAAGACATATGGCTTGTTGAAACCTGGTTGCTGGTCAGAAGGGAAAGTAACCAGGTTAATGCTGCCTGTGGGCACTGCTATGAAGAAAGAATCGAGTGAGGTACTGTGACAGTTTCAGTAAGTGTCACTGGAGAGAAGTTGTTTCACGTTAAGGATATAAACTTTTGAAGAGGAATTATGGAAAGCCGAAATGAGGGTTGTATCACAAGCAGAAAGCATTGCATATGCAAAATCCATTTCAAGTACTGGAATCAACCAGAATGGTCACAGTGAGTAAGGAGCACGCTAGAACCAGAAATGACAGAACCTGGCAGGAGTCCAGCCTGACAAGAGCTTGTTGGTGGTGGCAAGGATTTGGGACTTGAGGGGAGTTTGTTTGAATTCAGGAATCAAAGTGTCATAGGAACTGACCAAGTTGAAGTAGGCTTGTGTGGTAGAAAAGCACCTGTCGGAGGAGGGTATTGGTGATTCTGACAACAGGTGATGGTGACCACAACCAGGTTGGTGACTCTAAAAGTGAGGCTTCCACTGCAATCAGAAGGACTTGGTAAAGGATGGAGCAGGCATGAGGACAAGTATGATCGATGCCAAAGAATAACACCTGGGTTTTCTGGTGAATTTGTTGGGGCAGGTGTTGAGGAGCCATCCACTAGAGAAGACTGGGAAAGGGCTGAGTGTTCAGGATGGAAATTCGGAAGGTCCAAAAGGCATCATGACCTTAGTAAATCCTATGATTTGAAGATACTGCTGAAGAGATACAAGCAGACAGTCAGATACATGGTGCACTCTTCGTACTTGTTTGAACTGGTCAAGAGAAGAGATATCAAACTTGCTGTGCATATCAAGCTGACCCAGAAAACAATGCAGGCAAAGGGATCTCTACTCGTTCTGGAGAAGGGAAGTTCAGGACTTTTTCAAATGATTGCAAAATTTCCTCTGTGCTGCTTATGTTAACGTTTGTGAAAACAAAGAAATGGCCATATGCAAACCAATTCTGCATGCCCAAGTAGAAGTATTGAAAATGCCTTTTAGAGAAAGTATGGTACACACTTGAAAGTTCAGAAAAAATCTGTTTTCAATTCATTAATGTTACTGTGGTTTTCTTGGGCCTTTTATAACCAAATAAAAGTGACTGACTTAGAAATAGAAAAGAAAAAAAAAGACTGTATTCTCAAGTGTAAAATGAAGTTGGGAGGAAGCAAATTGGACAAAGGATTAGGCCAAACCCTGTTTTCTTTTCTCCTCCCTCTCTCTCTCTCTTTCACTCTCGTAAATAAAATCCATAGTATAGACCAAAAGCAGGTGTCTTTGGGATTTTTCAGCTTCAGTTGACGGTGGAAAGGACAACTGAACCCCAAGGTTCTATTTTGTCCTGAGATTTTAAAGGACAATTTATTAGTAGATTTTCACACTCTAGTAAGAATCACCAGCTCCTCTCATCACAGTCTCCTTGCACCGTATGTATAAAAGGATGGGAACCAGGGGGATCATTTTTATAGGGTCATAAGCCTGAGTAACTCTCTTGAGTACCAGTCCGAGGGACCGTGGAGTATTTGCCTGGGATATTCTCTACTCAGAAACTGCTTTGCCAGGGGCTAACAAAATGCCAGTTTCACATTGGGAAAATTCAGTGAGATTGTGTGCCCCATGTCCTTAACCCACCGAAGTGTCCTTTTCAGGAAAAACCTAGGCAAAATACAGTCTATGGACTGATAGAAACTTACTCCTGAATTATTGTGGGAGGTTTTTAGTGACTTATGAGGTATGAGTAAGTTGGCCATATGTTAGAAGCTGGCATTAAGTGAATAAAAATACGCCCAGCCTGGCAGAGAGATGAGTGCACACACCACAAAGGTATTAGGGGGTAGGCTGTCTACTCCATAAATACTGGGGAAGGGCCACAGCACCTGCAAAAATATACTGCAATTTAAGGCCTCATAAAAGTCATGGCGTGCACTCAAGCATGTGTGTGTGTGTGTGTGTGTGTGTGTGTGTGTGTGTGTGTGTGTGTGCTTGCCACCATTTTTCTGGGAAGAATGATTGAGAACAAGAGGAGGAAAGAGAATTGCTGCTTACTTGAATTCAGAATTCATTTTCGAACTTCCAACGATGTTTTTACAAATAAATTAAAGTTGTTTTCTTTAAAATACTTGTCCCTTTTCAAAGTTTGCTTCCAAGTTTCTCTTTCTTTTGAAGATTATCCACTTTATAAACAATAAAAGAAAAAAAAAGTTTTCAGGAAAAGATTATAACAATCTCCAAAAGACTCAATGAACACTCAGGGGCTGGGGAGAGAGCGCTCAGTAAAGTGCCTGCCTCACAAGCATGAGAACCTGAGTTTGGTCCCCAGAAACTGCAGACAAAAGCCAGGCACGATGGCTCAGAGGACGAGATAGGTGGATCCCTCAGAATGCTAGCCAGCAGTGTAACCTAATTAAGCATGTTCCAGACCAATGAGAGACCCCGCCATAAAATAAATAAATAAATAAATAAATAAATAAATAAATAAATAAATAAATAAATTCCTGAGGAAGACACCCAAGGTGGTCTTCTGGCCACTTTCACACACATGCATGTGCACACACATCAACACACACACACACATAAAAACACATACATCAATTTATTTAATTAAATGAATTATGAAATGTGACCTGAACACTCACTTACCCCTTTACCTAAAAGCTCACACATTTTTTGAGAGTTATAATACTTAAAAATGTTATAATTCTAATAAGAAAACCACTACATCTAACTAATTCCCTTTATGAAGCAAAAATATATGTATATAATAATCTATAACCCATCACAGCTGTTTGGCTAGAATTACCAATTACCTTCAGTGTCTCAGAGAGAGATACTTTCCAGACTTTTTTACAAGTCTGCATAGTAAATTTTTAAACCAATTTTCTTAAAGACGACTGATAAGATTTAAAACCTTTTAGGCATGTGATGACGTATTTCACTTAAACAACTTGAATATAAAATCAAGGCTTTGCATAACTGGAGAAAAATGGAGACATGAATTAAAAATAAAACACAACCCAAAAAGCTGTGATTATTTTAAAAAGCATTTATATTAAGTTTGGAAATGTGCTTTTTGCTTGCATTTGAATATGGGTGTGGTGAATTTATGGGAATCACAAAGCCTGGTGACAAGAAGCAGGATATTTGCAGTCTCTCCTTGCCCCCAACTTTAATGGCTTCTGATGTTCCTGCATTTGGAAGTCGCTGCTATTATTCAGAGTTACGAAGGTTTCCAGACAGGTAGCTGACCATGTGCTTTCCCAGCACCTCCATAGGCAAAGTAAATAAAATGGTTTAGAAAAGTGACAGCACTTTAAATAACCAGATTACCAGGAATCAATAGGAAATACTCAGGAAGTTAATAAAGCAATTACTTAAGGAGAGTGAGCAGTAGCATGGGGGTGGGAGAGCTGACAGATAGACCAGGTGCATTGCCCCGTATGCAGCGTAAAGACAGAGTTGACCATAAAGTCATCCAATATCATGGACAACTCCATGCCTGCCTGGCCTTCATTCCTTACCATAAGTGTTGTAATTAATTCTCCTCCTTTTAATATTTTTAATATTAAATTTTTAATATTTTTATCTCATATCATTACATTTTAATGTTTCTGTGTTTTGCATTTGTGCAGTCACGTGTGGTTAACATCTGTGCATGCATGTTCATGTTTGTGGGTGCACATATGTACAGGTGTGTGTATGCATGTGGAAACAGAAGATGGTGTTAGATATCTCCCTCAACTGCTTTCCACATAACCTTTTTTGAGACAGGGTCTTTCATTGAAACAGAATCTCACTTGATTAGATAGACTAACTGATCAGCAAGCCCCAGGAATCCACTTGTCTCTGCCTCCCCAGCACTGGGATTATAGTCACACAACATTGTGCCCAACTTTTTTGTGGGTGATAGGGATGCAAACTCAGATTGTCAGGCTTGCATGGCAAGTGTTTTACTGCCTGAGCCATCTCCCCAGCATTTCTTAGTACATATTTATTGTTAATTGTACATATTTATGGAGGACATCATGACCACCACACATACACATGCAGTGTGCAGTGATCAGATCAGGATGGTGAGCAAGTCCATCTTTTAAGCCTTTCAAGTCATTCTTTTGGATGTCTGTGTAATAATTGTCTCTTTTTCATTAAACAGAGGAGTGTGCCTCCTTGATCCTTGCCTGCCTCTTTTGCCAGTTTTTGGACTGCCTCTTCATGCTCCCGGACACGTGTGAAACAGTATGCACCAACCTGTGCTGTCCCTCTCACAGATACCACCATGCCTCGGATGAGAGCCACCCACGCAATGATTGCAACTGCAACTGTGACATGGACTGCAGTCTCTTTGAATCCTGCCACGAGACTAGTGAGTGTCTGGAGTTGGCCATGGAAATCTCAGAAATCTGTTACCGTTAGTGAAATGAAGGTCCTTTTGGCCAAGGTGGGAAAATTCCATTACGAGTCTGAGAGTTCCATGTGCCCAATTGCAAGGACCATACATACACATTTCTTGGATGCTCTGGGCCATTTTATGCTGCACCTGTCTGGGAAAGCTAGTATTGTCAACTCAGTGATCTGGTTCCAAATTTCACAAACGCATGGCTTGCTGAAAAACACAATTCTTGATCACACGTTATGAACAAATCATAAATACCTCTTAAATGCCACAGGTACAAGATGTTTCTTGACTATAAAATCACATGCAAAACCACTCTGTGTTCCTGCACTCAGCAGCTTGCATCATGGATTCAACCTCATTCACAAATTCAGGACAAATTAGTGCTTTCTTTTAGAATTGACATACATTAGCTTGTCTTTTTAATGGACTCATGCATAAACATAATGCATTATTGGTTGTTATTAATAATGTATTATATAACATCATTTTGTAATTAAAAATTTATTTATACAGTCTCTTAAAATTCACTTATATGTACAGTTTAGGTAGGAAGGGGAATTAAATGAATTAGAAACCATGTTCCTGTAATTACAACAGATGTCTCTAAAGCCTCTCCAGTGCATTTTGAATGTGGTCTACTTCAAGAGAGTACTGTAATTATAAGCCATATTATTATATGCCTGTTACTATGGCTTTACATGTTATGCATTTTCTTAATTTGTTACAGAAAGGAGGTCTTTATTCTAATAAACACAAATAGAAATAATGTGTTAAAAATGTGATCTCTGATAATTCATTTTCTTCATTTCTGTTTGTCAGATACGGAAAGCAACATGATATTAAATCAATTCATTTTACCAAACCATCATCTGTATAGGCACCTAAAATATAAATAAATGCAGGGACTTATTCAACCCCAAACTTTTGGATTAAGTTTCTTAACCCAAAATGTGCTTGGGAGACATAATTCTTCTTTTTTTCTGGTGTTAATTAGTGGTTATCTTGAAAACATCTTTATTCTTACAATATTATTAAAGGACATGATATTAGCTATAATGTTATCTTTGACTAATATAAAATGAACAACTTGCAGAGAAAAACACACCTAGATCGAAGTTGCCTAGAAATCTTCACTCTTGGTAGACAGGAAAGCCACGAAAGAAATACATTTCTCATTAGGTTGCATTTATATATTCCCCAGGTTGTAACTAATAAAGTCATGGAATTTAAAAAGCATAATAGATCAGTAATAAAGAGCAGACAATTGAAAGGGGAAAGAAGAGAGATCTGCATGTGACCTGGGAAGACAACTACTTCAATAAATAACTATGTCTGTTTTGTTGTGATTGTCTTATTTTTGTTTTGTTTCCTACTTTCAAGCAAAAGGGATGTTTGTGTTTTGCTTGTGTATCCTAATCTGCAAAAAAATCCTTCAATATTGGACAAAATCTTTAAAAATACTGCAAAACAAGATTATTAATTAATAAAAATATTTTAGGGCTGAAGAGTGGCTCAGCAGTTAAGGTGTTGGCCTGCAAAGCAGAAGGACCAGAGTTCGATTTCCCAGTGCCCACATAAAGCCTAATGCACAAGGCACATGTGTCTGGAGCTTGTAGTGACTGGAGGCCCTAACATGTCCATATTTTCTCTCCTCTCTCTCTCTCTCTCTCTCTCTCTCTCTCTCTCTCTCTCTCTCTCTCTCTCTCTGTCAAATAAATAAATATTTTAAAAAAGAAAAAATATTTTAAAAATACTGCTAAGCTACCATCAAAGAGTAGTTACTGCACTCTTAACTTGCTTGGGGGTAGCACCCAGTATTCATGGTAAATGCTGACTTTGTTCCTGTGTGGTAATCATGTTATTTACAAGTCACAGAGCATGAGAGAGCCCCCACTCAGAGACTTTTCATCCTCTGCCACAGAGAAGCTCAAAAGCACCACTATACTCCATCCAAAAATCTAGCAAATCATTAAAAAAGATGAGGAGAGGGTGGGGACTGGGCACAGTGGCACACACCTGCAATCCTAGGTGTTGGGAAATGAAGGCTGTGGAGGATCAGGAATTCCAGGCTATCCTTGACTACATAACAAGTTCAAAGCCAGCCTGACCTACATGAAATCATGTATTAACAAAAATAAAAATAAATGAAGAGGGCTATAGGGATGGCTCTGCAGTTAAAGGTGCTTGCTTGCAAAGCCGGACAGCATGGTTTGATTCACCAGTACTCACATAAAGCCAGATGCACAAAGTACCACATGCATCTGGAATTTGCAGCAGCAAGAGGCCCTGGCATGCCCATTCTCTCTCTTTCCTGGTGGTTATAAAGAAATATTTAATAAAAAAAGAAATGAACAAATAAGCAAGTAGATTCAAAGAACAGGAAGGAAATTGGAGGATAAAAAGGTGACCCAAGAACAGAAAGATCCAAGAATGGAGAGATGGAGAGGTTACATAATGTGTGAGTGACAGTATCAGGATTCTAACTAATTTTCTTACTAAATTAGACCACTCCATCATTCTTCTTAATGAAATTGGTACACAATGTTACAACAGTCAAAAGGAAAAAGAGGGTTGGGAAGATGGCTCCGTGGTTAAAGATTCTTACTTGCGAAGCTTGACAGTTCAGGTTTGATTCCCTAGTACCTACAGAAACCAGAAAGTGGCCCTGGTATACCTATACCTTCTCCTTTCCTTACTCTTTCCCTCTCTCTGCTGGCAAATAAATAAAGAAATTAAAATATCTTTTTTTTAAAAAAAGAAAATAAAACACCTTCTGACTGACTCATAAGTAGTGACAAACTTGAAATCCCTGTGCTTCTCCCCCTCCCCAGCCAACCTGGCCTGTCTCCAAACACCCAACCCTCTACTCATAGTCTATCCACTGAAGATGGGACACCTGAACCTGAATAGGTCTCTGACCCTCATGCTGACAATAACAACCTGAAGCATCTTATTTAATCACTCCAGGCCATGCTGGTGTTAAATGTTTTTATCACCAGCCCCTTACTCTTCCTCATATTATCCCCTTGAAATATGCAAAGATTATGCATTTCAAATGTGAATTCAAGGCTCGAAGATTAAAGACATCAAAAAATCATCAGGACTTATTTGATCATGTGGTCAGAATCCACTGAGATCTTTTTGTGGCCATGCTTCCTACAGCTCGTTAACTTGTTCCTCCTTTTCAGAATTCACTGTGCACTAACAGAAAGGGTCAGTTATACAAAGTGTGAAATTTCGTTTCTTATAACCAGTCATAAAACATCATCCTCTTTGCAAACATGAATGGTTATTTCAATTGAATTCTTACACAATAAAACATAACATACGCAGCTGGGAAAATACAATTGCAGGGGTAAGACAGATCAAAAGAGAATGTGGTTATTGATTAAATTGAAATATCAGGATCTGGGTAGGCTTGGGTATTTTATAGCCCTGATGAAGGCAGTGATTGCAAATAAAGACATTGTACTTTCAGACAGGGCTTCTTAGGGGAATGAGCACTCAGATTTAAGCAAGAACACTAGAATATAAGAGATCTGAGGCTACAGAGCCTTCACAGAGAATAGAGAGCTGAGATTCACCCCCACCCAACTCACATAGTGATACAACTATATCATTAGTTTATCTTTGTTTTGCTCAAAGGATTTTTATAAAACCATTGCTGCTCTAAAAGCCAACAAAATATGGACAGTGAGGAAAAAAATGAAGTTGCATTTAACTTGCTAATGAAATCTTCGCACTACATGAGCTGATAGGCCAAGAAATTAATTATCAACGCTGGACAATCAAAGTTAATAGAGTGAAAGTCACTTTGGTGCTTTTCCAAGAGTATAAGGAAACATATTCAAGCAGGAAAACTTTAGCAATAAAACCCTAATGGGAGAACATTTCACCACTGTTGTCAAGGGTAGATGTACGGGTGGAAAGTGGTCACAGGAGAGACTTCAACTCCCAGAGCTCTTCCTTCCCAGACTGGAAGGGAGAAAATAGTAAGACTTTGAAAGCTTTCTTCACCAGGATACATATGTGAGACAACCAACTTACTGAGAAAAGGTTTGAGTTTTGAAGGTTCTAATTCATGATTGGGTAGCTCTGTTGCTTTTGAACCTGGGGGTAAAGTAGCATCTTGCTGCAGGGATTGTGTGACTGCTCAAAACTGCTCCCCTCCTGGCCAGGTACTGAAACAGAGAGAGGAGGGGGCTAGAGTCCCTACCACCTCTTTCAAGGACATACCACCAATGACCATACAAACTTCCATTGGACCTGTTTCTTAAAGGCAGCCACACTGGGGAAACTGTACTTTCCCACTTGGGCCTTTGGAGGAAGGCACTCAGGCTTCCTAGCACAGTAATACACATTTAGGTGATGGAGTCTAGGTAACAGCCTCACCCCTTGGCTACTGTCTTTCCTCAGGCCATGTGAACAGATGATACTGATGCACACTTCGTTTTAATAGTTTGTTGGATGTGATTTGAGAAACAAATGCTAGTGATGGCTCAAAACATGTCACATAAACTTTCAGGTGGGCTTTGTAAAACCGCAAAGGCAATAGAGAATTATAGGACATCCAGGAATTACAAACAATGTGGAATTCATGTTGTATTATTGAGCACCCCAGAAATAGGTCTGGACAGCTCCTAACATAAGGGAGGAACAGAGAAGGTGGGAATGCCTGAGTAAACAAAGCAGGGGAATATCCTTCATTATTATTTGGATACAAGTGCAGTACTTTGTCTATCATCTTGATATGCTTCATAAGACTTCCTCCACCATCTCTCTATCAATGATTTCCAACTAATGTGTGAATTTGTCTCCTCTTCCCATGTGGCCAAGTCTGAAAACATGACTAGCTGTTAAAGGGAGGTGGCCATTACTGGAACCTCATGGGTAGAAGCCAAGCTCTTCTATGTCTTCTAACACAGGACAGCCTCTGTTGTAGTTTTGTTATGAAATGACCCCACAGACTCATCTATTTCAACAGTTCACCCATAGTTGGTGATGCTTATTTGGAAGGTTGTAGAACTTTCTGGATCGAGACATGGGTATTGGAAGTGGGTTACTAGGGGTGGAGCTTGGAGGGATAGAGACTAACCCTGCTTCATGCCCAGATTGGGCTCAAGCTTCCTGCTTCCTGGTTGTTACCATGTAATAAGAAGCTTCTGTATGGTCCCAATTCAAGGACCAAGTACAAAGGTATACCTTTCCCACCATGATTGACTGGAACTCAAGTCAATGCTTCCTCCCCAATATTGTTGCAAACAGGGAGTTAGTTGAACACAGCAACAAGAAAAGTTATCAGTATAGCCTCCTCCACAAAGAAATGCCTGAAACTCAATGGTTTCAGTCGGAGAAATCCTGCTCAGAGGCATCTTCATCCATCTCAACAAACCGTCACCTATTTCCCTTTAAAACTAATCAGACCTGCAGGTCCCTGCCCCGGTTATTGGTTCTTTACCACACTGAGCTGTTGATCAAAGAGACGCATGTGGTCTCCAAAACAAGGCAGGCTTCTGTCAAAGCTCTTGAATACCTGCCCCAGGCCAAAGTTAAGTTCTTATTGTTGAAGAAACTACAGTAAGTTATCACACAACACCAAGCAACCCTGGGAGAACCAGAATGATAACCAGCTCCCAAATGGTAGCATGTCTAGTGCTGGAAGGTGCTACATGAGCTGCCAGGGGAAGTTGATCAATGATAGTTGTAGAAAGCAGAGACCACTGATATAAAATTCAGTCTGATGTCATGAGAATGCTGAACACACTGCTTTATGCGAGAGATCAACAAGTCAAGAAGTGATCACTTATGCAATAGTGGCATCAAAACCTAGGGGGGAGGATAATCAACAGCTTTCAAATTGGCCAAGAGATCCACTCAGTGATAATGAACCCTTAACTGGAGTTGGGATCCATGGCAGCAAAATCCTATGGAGACCAAAAACTTGGGCTCCAAGGGGAACATCCCACTACCAGAGAACTTCAGAGAGGCTACTCCTTATAGAATCCTGACAAATTAGCAATGTGTGTCTCATTTAACCTATACTGATCTCACTCTCTGATAGAGATTCTATTTGTATTTTTCAGAAGGCAGAGAGAGAGCTGTAGTCAATCCAACTCCACCAACAAACCTCAGGATGATGGCTAACATCTCGCAAGAGATGAACCACCCTGGGCCTATCATGTAAGCCCCAAGTGGAGCCTTTGAGAAAGTGTCATGATAAACATGAGACCTATCACCACAGCAAGTCAGTTAACCCAAGATAGGTCAAAGAGACAGACACCAATGATATCTAACACAACCCAAAGCAGAAGTCAAAGACACTTAAGATCTCAACAATAAAACAGACTTAAAACTCACCCAACATGTCTCAGGGAACTGATCAGATGAGAGTGGGGGGAGATTGTAAGAGCCATGGTGGGGGAGAACATCCAGAGACATTGCCCCATCAGCAACAACCCACAAGGGGGGGGGTAACCTGGGTACCTGCTGTGATATTTATAACCACCTACCCCAGGGAATGATCCAGTACACCCACATGGAAGGTCCCCAGTGGGACAGGGAGGAGGGAAATGGGGCTACCATCATAAGATTTTCTCATACTATGTATGTAATTATGGATAATAAAGACAGAAAACTGTTTTTAACTCAGAGTTCCCAGATAAAATACAGGATACCCTGTTGATTTCTTAATTCTGTAACAACTCATAATGTTTTATTATAGCATGTGATTTATTACTACTACAAATGACCCCTCATATATCTGAGATTCAAATGTAAGTGGGTGTTTGTGTGTTTACTTATTAGACCTTGGAACCATGGTTCAAATGGCCTTAACCCTGAGGAGGGATCTACAGATGCTATGACCCTTTCCCATCTCTCTCCCAGTCTTCACAAGAGGAAGAATAGCTTGCCTCTTTGGTCAGAGTCCAGGAATTCATTGAGTCACATGTTGCAATTAATAATACAATTTTAGAGAAAGTCAAAGGAATCTTGTTTAAGCAACAGCTCCAAACACTTTCCCTCCTGCCCCAAGCTTACAAAGGGCCATTATTCAGAAACCTCTGGTTTTCTTAAGTTGAGGATCTCAAGTATGTGTTTATAGTGAGGGAAAGCTGTCAAAGAGCCGAGAGTCCTCACTTATTCCTTAATGTGAGAAGCATTTTTTCTTTGTTAATCATTGGCAGAAAGACCCATTTGTAAGCACTTCCTTTGCTATCTATGTATGAGAGTACATTCTCCCTGATCCAACTATATTCTTTTCATACATATCTTTCTGTCACTAGGGTTGAGTGAAAAGGTGAGGTGGTTGGTCATAGGTGCAATGCCCACACACCATGATGAATTCCTAGTATACAATTAGGCCAGGGAGGCCTAATATTTCCTCCCTATATCATCTCTATTAGTATTTATTTTTATATGAGAAAAGTAAAATATAGGAAATATTTAGGTAAATTCTAGACATTATTATATTTTCTGACCAGGCTGTAAAGAAAATTCTGCAGCAATTTCCTCAGAAAGGCTTGAACAGATAAAGTCCATGGTAACAAAACAAAGAAGTAATTGTCACAAAGCTTGAGTCCACATCTGCTCATTCCCAAACACAAATTTGTAATTACTCAGCCTGGAAGTTCTACCTGTGAAAAATGATCAAACCAAGATGAAATTCATGTATTCATTTTAAAGCAATCAGAAAAGTACAATGACTATACAGCCAAGGAAAAAGCACTTGCTTATAGATAATAAATGTCTTCCGAGTTGTTATCTTATGCAAAGATTAGAATTTGGAACATTATCAAAATGCTTTTATGATATGCACCCAATCAGTTCTAAATGTAAAGTCAGTGTATTGAAATCCAATCCTCATGTCAGTAGCTTTGCCTCGTTGATCTGGGGGTCACAAAGTCTTACCTTTTAGTGTTCCATTTTAGCAAAGCAACTTTGATCTCTGCTACAAGAAAATCCATTGTGCACATGGCATGCAGGCCAACCCCTCATCAGCATTCCACTGGAGGGTTCCCGGAGCAGGAGTGGGCTTTAATCAGTCAACAACACTACCACCAACCAAATGCGTTCAGATACTTAGACCTTTTATCTCAAAAGCTGTACAGAATCCAAGGTCACAATGACCTCTTTTATGGCTTCTTGTTCCTCAAATGTACTTAGAGTGAATTTATAAAGCCACAACTTATTTCGTGGATACAGAGCATTCGTTAGGTCCAGCCCTCCTTCACATCCCCTTGTTTCCTCTTTCAGCGCTTTCTGCCTCTGCATCCTGTCTTAATAGCAAGTTCCCGTAAAATTAAAAAAATAAAATAAAATAACATTGAGTAAGATTCAGTGGCTAAGCCAGTCATCATTTGCCACCGAGGCACTTTGGAAACTCACATTAATGTTTCAGATGATTGTAAAACTTTACACTCTGAGGTGTGGTCTCCAGCTTTGGAGAAGGTAAGAAGGCAGCACATTGCCAGGATCATCACTCTGTCATTGTTACAGTAGTATTATTGGTCCCATGGGCATGGAAATAACACACCTTACTTGGCTCATGAAGGGAGTTTGTGGAACTGTCTCTGGGGAAGGGACATGGAGACTGGTTTTTAATGTTGCAGCAAGGTCTCACCAGAGCCTGTACCCCAGGAAGTAATCTCTTAGCTCATTTCTTTGATAATGTTCATTTTAATCCATAACATGTAGTAATGCATTGCTTCGATTTACCAATTACATTTATATAATAATGTATTTAGCAATGCATCGGAAATAATCTTGAGAGCAAAGGTGTCCACTTAACACCAGAAACCATCCTGCCTTGTATCAGTAGTACTTGCCTAATATTTTGGAAAATGCTAGGTTGATTTCAAGCAGGAGTGAGACCAACTCCAAGATCCTGTAAAGTAGGCTATTGTAGGCTGTTGGCCTGACAAGATGGTGGTAAACTGTGTCTTCACCTTCTTGGGACACTAACAAAACAGCACAAAGAATATCAGTGATTGTCCATCGTGTCACAGGTGGAAGATTCAGGTGTATGGAAGGGAAAATTATAGAAGGAGAAATTGGAGACTGAGAAGTGAGCCGTTCTGATAAGCCATGGGTGCTGAAGGCGTGAGAAAAGGTGCTCTCAGGAAACAAAGGAGAGAAGAGGTGGATGGGAAAGAAATTAGAAAAAGACTATTAGTCCTTTCTCAAACTTCTTATTTAAGGATTTGAATATTCCCTACTGTCTATCACATATATGAGTCATGAAGCCATTATTGTCATTAGAGAAGAAACGGGGTGGGGAGGGGGGAATTCTATTCCAAGTCGAAAGTCAAGGTGCATTTTTAGCTACATTAAGCCAGCCTTCTGCTGCTCTGCACACTGATGTAATTCCAACATAAAACATAATCTATAATATTCCAGGGGAACAAATCCAATTCTTGGTCATATAAATTTTCATATAAGTCCATCACAATTCATTCCCCCAAACATCTCATTCTCTTTGAAAGCTAGAGCTGCAGCAAGTGATCCAAAAGAGGATTTTAAAATTGCTCTGGAATTTCCAGGGATGCTAAATCTTACATGCCTACAGCGCAGGACCAATCCCCCGAACTTTAAATCAGAAGTAAAGCATTTTACATTTTAAAAGATATATTCCTCAAAGTTTATCATGGTGTATTAAAGTCAAATGTGAGTTATTACTCACCAAATCTGGAGCTGATGTCTCTTCTTGATTACCCTAGGTGGGTGAGAGTAAGTATCTTCCAACCAACATATTTTTCACCTTTTCATCTGCCTCTTGCTATTTACAACAGAGTGAAAAATAATAGCTCAGGAGTGACTTTGCTGGGTTGGGCAAAATACGAATCCCAGCTGACTGCACATTAAATTGTACCCCAGGCCTCTGGAAAGTTCTGCTGTGTGAAGAAAAATAATAGAAAGTGACTTTTCCATAGCTCAATTATTCCTCTGGGAATAATCAGTGACAATGCCTCTAATGAACTTTCTGCCCATTTGCATGGGCTTAGAATTCTATGTATATATTTTTGGTCAGGGCTAAAACTTGCATCTTTTGCACTTGCTGGGGTTTTCTGCAAGACAGATAACTATGACATGATTATCATTCCCAGTGAAACTATGGGATGAGCAAAAAGTTTGTAACAAGTACTACTAATGCAGAAACTTTTCTGTCAATTCTTCTAGTTTTGTCTACTACAAACATAGCAATTATTAGTAATTCAAGATCCCTCCTATAAATGAAGGGAAGTGTGGGAATGGAGACCTTCCTTCAGTTTAATCACCTTAGAAGCAATATACTTCTCTCAGATGGGGCAGAATATCACCTAGGCCTCTGAATCCTGAGGCACATTTTATGGGTTATCAGTCCTAAATAGCCTTCATTCTAGTTTTCTGACTGATGAAACTAGTAGAAAGCTCCTGCTATATATTCCTGTTAGCGACATACTAGTACATAAGAAGGTTGTGGACTATGTATGAATATGGACTCAAATCCTGACACCCATTCACACTGCAAATGCACTGGGCTGGTAAGTAGACCTCCCTTGGGTTTTCATCAGATATGGTTACATTGACCTTGCCCCATTGGGTCAGTGCAAGAGGTGAAGGAGAGAATCAGCTACATGCACAATACAGGCTCATTACCTGTATGGCACACACTAGACTTCCCTGGTTTGTAGTGTTAGCAGTACAGTTCATTGGTTTTCATGACATTAAAAGTCTTTATTCCTGTGATATCTCACCTAATGTAATTTTTTTGGAGACTCATATCAACTTCCCTTTTCTATTTGTTTGTTTTGCATACATACGCAGGTGTGGGGTATGTGCATGTGTATTTCTATGTGTGTGGGTGAATATGTATGTGCACATACATGTGGAGGCTAGAGGTCAGCATCTGGTATCTTCCCCATTACTCTTCTACATTATTTTTTTTGAGACAGTGTCTCTTGCTGAACAACAGTCTTACTGACTGTGCCAGACTAGCTAGCCAGAAAGTTTCGTGGATCCTCCTGTCTTTTCCTCCCAAACTATGAAATTACAGGCATGCACACCAACACCTTGAGTTTACACGGGTGCTTCATGCTTGTATGGCAAGCACATTGCCTACTGAGGCATCTTCTGAGCTCCTAGATCACCCACCCTTTTTATTGTCACTACTCATCCCTCCAGGAAATGAGTACTTCTGATTCTATATCTCTTTATATTTTTCAGATAACTACTCACTTTTTCCCTACATCAAGGTATTGTTTACTACAGTGGGTAATTTTAACAAGCACTTTTCATATGCTGAGAATGACGTGAATACTGATTAGTGCATTATCTCTTTAAAAATAACTCAACATCTTCCAAAAGAAGTATAATGAACCTTAGGAGAAAAGGTGAGGCTTAGAGACTTTAAATGGCTTCCTAAACACCAAGGTAACACACTGGTGAAGTGGATATTGAAGGGTTAGAGTAAGAATCCAAAAACTACCCTCTCTATCACTCTACTCAAGTCAATAAGGAGAGCTGTAGGAGACCATGTTTGAAGGCCACTTATTCAATGTGCCATTTGGAGGCTTTGTAAAGGCTGGGTTGAGGGTGTCAGGTAGAGGTGAGTTTCATACCACAGAGCAGGTAAAAGTGACTTCCCTAATGTGGCAAGAGAGATGTCAATGGAACCACACAAAGCTTACTCTGTTCCCCGTGTGTTACCCACACCAAGTAGACTGTGTCAGCTTCTCCCAGGACATCAGAGGGTGGAGCGACTTTAACAACAGAGTGATTTACTTTTGGCCCAGAGAAAGTCCCACTTTCCAGAGTGAGTAGAAAGAAACTGTTGAAGGTATTTCTGCTAGAATATATGGGCAGGGGTCTTGGAGATATAGCCAAAAGTGGTCCAAGAGTTGCCCCATGCTCTACCTTATAGGGACTTCTGAAGTGTCTATGAGATTTAGGTATGCAATTCCAAGTCCTGAGGAAATGGGACTCAGTTCCTAGGACAAAGGAAAATTCAATAGCTTTCCATGGTAGAAATTCTGAAGAATCCCAAAAGTAAAATGGTGATTTACACATATACCTGCATAGTAAACCATACACACACACACACACACACACACACACACAGAGAGAGAGAGAGAGAGAGAGAGAGAGAGAGAGAGAGACAGAGAGAGAGAGAGAGAGAGAGAGAGAGAGAGAGAGAGAGAGTTTTCCCAGGCTGAGCTGGAACCTACTCTGTCATCTCTGTAGTCTCAAACTGATTCCCAAGAGCTGGGATTAAAGGTAGGTGCCACCACTCTTGGCCTATTTTATATACCGAGTGTCCAGTCCTCCTCACCATCCCCTTGTTCTATCTTGTTGGATTGTAAATCCAAAACATTAGCTGAGAATAAAAAAATGTTTTCTGTGGAAAGAGGGAGTTTCACACACCTCTGTCAGCTAACTTGGCTGAATTAAATGTAGAATCCATCTTTAGTATTATTCAAACTGGGCTGTGAATTGAGACTGTATTTATAACTCAAAGGCTATCAATGACTAGAGAATCCATAACAAATGCCATGGATCCTGCCTGAGTACACATCCAAGGACCTTTCAAGGACTCCTTTCCATGGTCAGAAGCAAAGAAGCTTTAGGATGGCCCTTCCACTATAAGTAATGTTTGCTCAGATCCTCAGTGACAATTTTTTGGAATCACTCTGAGGGAGCTTCTTGAGGGGAGGAGCTTCCCTTCAGTCAAGAGAAGTTCCAGAAAGTTGGCTTCTGATCCACCCTCACCACACACAAACTCACTAACATCCATTATAATTCTTTCAAAAATTAGCACTTAGAATTAAAAAATTCATGATTGAGAGTGGAGAGAATATAGTGGAATTGGATTAATATGTGAACATGTAAACCTAAGAAAACTCTAACATCCTCCAGTTCTTAAAATAGACAAAGCTTTGTGTAACTATCATTGTAATGAGACCAGGAAGTCTCTGTTTCAGATGCAGGAATTGGCATGGAGTGGAATGAGTGGTTCTCTGAAGGTCACATGGAAGTCTCCTGGTAGAAGTAGGGCAAGAAGATGGTATCATTGTTTGAATGTCCTGTGGAAGACTTTAAAGGGGTATTGGAAAGTGACACTAGGGGGTACATTCAGGACCTATTATACTTGCAGGTGATAATTTCATTCTTTTCTCATCATATGAAAGAACTTCCCAGAGAGCAAGAAACAGAGACAACCCAAGGGTGAGCCATGCTCTTTATGGTCATGTAAGGTTTTGTAACATTCAGATAGTCTAGGTAAAGTTCACAACCCTCTGACTAGAGGTTGATGAGTTAGCTCTTGGCCACCGAGCTAGCAGGGGTTGTAGTGAAGGAGATAGCACAGAACCCCAGCTGGAAATGAGAGTGTGCTTGCAGCCTTCAGGTGAATGGTGTTCTGGGTCTTGTTACTGTTTGCTAGAGTAAGGTGTGAGTCATGAATTAAATTTTAATTTTGCCCCTCCACTTCTGGCAGAATTCAATTAAGCTTTTCTTTGGGACTTGATTGTTTTTATAATGGATGAATATATGCTCATACAAATTTAAGAAAATAATAATTTTAATAAGCCATCTGGTTTTATCTATATTTTGTGCCGCTTGATGCTTAAGACTTGGGAGACTTTCGTTAAGAAGGAAGGCAGCTGGACTGGAGACATGGCTCAGTAATTAAAGACCTTTGCTAGTGAGCCAGCTGACTTGAGTTTGATTCTTCCCAACCCCCATGTAAAGCTGGACGCAAAGTGGCCTAGGTGTCTGTAATGGCAACACAGCTATGGCAAAGGGAGATGGAATCAGAAGATTCTGGAAGCTCATCAGCCTGCCAGACTGATACCAGCAGTAGCAAAACAAGAGAGACGCTATCTCAAAAAGGTGAAAGGAGAGGAGGAACATCTCAAGGATGCCCTCTGACCTCTACATCCGCTGCATGGTACACACATACATACACATACACACACTTTAAAAAAGAAGGAAAACCACAGTTATGTTAATTTTTAAATCTGACAAAACCATATTAATAAATTGAGGAAACGTGTTCTGGTAGTTGAAGTTCCTGGCTTTATGGTAAGTCACTTCTTTTTGGAGTACAAGAGACGAAGTTTCCCTCGAATCTGTTACTAGAAAACACAAGAAATCTTAGAGCCAGTCATCAAGGTGTCAGCAGAGGATTTGCATATGCAGATGTTCCTTGGAGTAGATGGGACTGTCTCACAGGGAAAAGGCCAGCAAGACTGACCCATCATATTAATAGTGTATAATTCCCTAGTCTCACTTAACGTTGTGAGAGGTGAACCATGTGCACCATGAGATATCTTCAGTTCCAATTCTGGACTTTTCTCATAGATGCGACACAAATTAGCAAGGGCTAACAGGTAAATCATTTACTAGATGCTGAGACTTCAAATTTGTTTTCACTTCCCCTACTTACTGTCTTACACTCTTACATTTTTCTTTTATTATTTTTTATTATCCATAACTAGGTACTTCAAATGAGCAAATAAAATGAGTTGGTATCCCCAGTTCCACAATTTCCCTCTTCCCTGTCCCCAATCAGCTGGATATCCTCCTCCGTGGGCAAACTGGATCAGACCATGGGTTAGGGGGTTATGGATAGCCTAAGAGTCAACCCGGTTCCACCCCCCTTTGTAAGTTGTTACTGAGGGGGGCCATGTCTCTGGGAGTTCTTACATCTTTCTTATATGATTGCTTAAATGCCTAGTTGCTACTCTTTCTTGAGGATGATGAGCAGCAAAGACATCGTGAAGAGGAAATTATCTAATAAAGCACCTTTCCGATATAAAGGTAAATGTAAGGAAAACCTATTGTGAATAGGCTTAAAAGTCAAAACCCTCTTAAACTAAGCACCGGTGTTTTAACATTTCCCTAAGGATGTACAACAACAGCACAGTGAACACACCCTTCATGAAGGGAGCATTCCAAGAGCAAATGGTATAATCTCACTCCTTTTGTAGATTCACACAGTAAATTAAAGGCTCTGACAAGTCCTGTAGGGGGAAAAAACTGTCACTCTGTGTTAACTCAGCATTTCCCAAACATATGTTCACCAAAAAAAATTGTCTATTAATCTGGGCAAACATATTTGAAACATTGGTTACAGCATTTATTTAACATTTCTGAAGCATCATGCATGGTGCACTTTACTTGGTATAATAAATTCTTTTAGACAGTTACACAAGACAGTTTTCAGAGAAAACCAAATGACCCAAGCCCCATCTTTGCAACCACACTGCTTCCAATAAGAATCTGTACCAACACGGAGCATCCATCTGCTTCAGCTCACAGAAGTAAGAATTGGGAAGCTTTTCAACATGACATCCAAAAGAAGCCTGTGAATCTGCCATGGGAAGGAGTGACACGCTCTCTCTTATCTCTAGCTCAGGGTGTTCAACTCGCTCTCTCCTCTGTCTCGCCATCCCTCTAAATATGTATCTGCTCTGATTCTTTTTTGCTTTTAACTACACTCAGTTTGGGAGCTGAGAAAGTGCTTGCTTATTTATTGAATTAGTTTATAAGGACAGAGCAGATTCTAGCAGAAAGTCGCATGATGCCACGGATGAGGTGACCACCAATATGACTCAAACTCAAACCAGGCACCCAGGGACAGTATCACTGGCTTTCAGAAAAAGCTATGTCCCCATTTTTTTTAAAGCCTGCAAGTTAATATTTACAAATGCACTAAGTCAAAGGTTCAGTTGCATAGTTAGCAGTTTCTCTGTTTAAAAGGGAAAAAAAATGAACTATTTTCCAATTCACAGAAGTCTCTGTCTCTGAGAGGTGCTCTGCCTTGGGAGGTACTGTTACTATCTTTAAATCTCAGGATAAATCACTTCACATAGAACATTGGTTTATATAGAATTGTGGTATATTTAGTAAACTAAAAGTAAAATCATAGTACATATTGATAATTATTTATTTATCTGTGTCTGCTTCTTTCTTAACTTAGTTATGGTTAATAGATATATTGTATGAGCAAGTCTTGTGATGGTACCCCCATTTCCCTCCTCCCTGTCCCCAACCCACTAGGGGCCCTCCTCTATGGGATTGCTGGACCAGTCCATGGGATAGGGGGTTATGAACTGTGCAGGAAGTAGCCAGTTTTTTTTTCCTTTGTGTGTTGTTGGGGAGGGGCAATATCTTGCCCACTATGGCTCTTACAGTCTTTCCTCCCCCTCTTCCGGCAAGTTCCCTGAGTCATGGTGAGTGAGTTTTAAGTCTGTTTTACTGTTGAGATCTTAAGAGTCTCCTTTGGGCTATGTTGGGTATCCTTGGTGTCTGTCTCCATTACCCTTTCATAGGTTATCTGACTTGCTGTGGAGGAAGTCTCTTGCTCATCTCACCACTTCCTCAAAGGCTTTATTTGGGTTCCAGATGATGAGTTAGGAGTGGTTCATCTCCTGCCTGGGTTTCAGCCATCATCCTCCCATGGCTTGTTGGTGGAATTGGGTTGTCCATGGTTCTCTCTGCCTCCTGAAAAATACAAACAGAAAACAATGGAGATTGAGATCAGTATAGGTTAAATGAGACAACCATTGTTAATTTGGCTAAATTCCAAAGGTGTAGCCTCTCTGTAGACCCATGGTTAGTGGGATTTCCCCTTGGAGTCCAGCTTCTTGGTCTACATAGGAGTTTGCCTTGGATCACAGTTCCAGTTAAGGGTTCCTAGCCACTACAAACTAACACCAGACTCTTGGGCCACTTTTTCACTTCCTGCTTCTGTGGGTGGCTTACGAATTAAATGCCAACAGACAGGTTTTGCATATACTTAGCCCTCCCCCAGCCTCTCATAACAATTTTTGTGCATATTTTTAAGCTTTCTGAGCCTCAGCTGCCTCCCCTAGAACATAGAGATCATTCGGTTACAGTGTAGATAAGAGAAGAGCAGAGTGTGGTATCCATGACTGGACTACCAGCACTTTCCAGGATGAGGCAGGAGGATGACAAGTTCAAGACCATCCTGCATTGCATAATGAGTTCCACCCTAGGCTGCATAGCAAGATCCTGACCAAAAATAAAAGAAAAGAAAAAGCAAAAAGAAATGACAAAGAGGAGAAAATACATGTGAAGCAGAAAATAACCTGGAATAATTTCTGTTATGGTTTGAAACAGAGTCTCAGACTCATGATCCTCTAGTCCCAGAATCTTAATATTAGGAAGACATACCCTCACCATGGTGTTCAGAACAACTACATGGGGAGAGAGGTTTTTAATTGCCTAAACTAACTTCACTTTTGATTAACTTTCTTATTGGGATCTTGTAATTTTGCATCATTAATAGACAGCTACTGAAAAAAGTCTAATTAGCCATTTTTCCTTTGAAATGATGAGCTGTAAGCATGATAAGGAATGAAGGAGGCTACAAAGAGAGAAAGATGAACAGTTAACTATTAAAAGTTCATTCATAATGAAGTTGCTTGTAGGTGGGAGCTAAGGAAGGCACCATCACCCGAAATTAGCCAAAAATTTACATCACTGAAAATGATCTTGCCATCTCCATTACTCAGAACTATTAGATTTATGTTTGAGTAAAATTGAACTAAATTGGGCTAAAGTCACACCGGGAGTGTGCTCACTATAAATTAGACTGTGGAATTATTGAGATGGAGATGAAATTTCCAAAACTGTAGTGTCTACCGGGGATAAAGAACTCACCAACTACGTCCGAGTGCCTGCTCTACCCCTTTGCAATCTGTTCCTTTTACGCCCAAAGTCAAAGGCGAGCTCTCCTCATTCCAATTGTACCCTGAATGCTCTGCCCCATAAAATGCGGTTTAAAGGCCAGCTGTAGTTTGGAGCCTTTCCTCGGAGCCCACAGTTTCAAACAAACGACTGGGCAGAAGCCAGACTCTATATGGGCTCACGAAGACTGTAAAACATTTGGTGCCGAGTGGAAAACGGCGTCTGTGAGCGCCCTGCCAGACGTTTGCAGCTTTCCTGCACCTGTGCCAAGTGTTTTTCGGCTCCCCCACCCCTTCCTTTGGAAGGTGGGGAGGACGGGGGGTGGGGGAGATAAGCAAGATTTCTGAGGGCATATGCTACGGGAATTGAAACACCCAGCCTCACCATCCGAAACTAGTCCTCTTCCCATAGGTAAAATGAGGACTCTAGCCAATCTTGGGATTGAAGTTCTGTTTGAGTCTCCTTGACATTCATAAAAATCATTCCTGGGTTCCCTCTCTAACAACTAGATCTCTATATTCTATGTGAAATCTTGAACTTTCCACGGACTCACTCCTGTCCATCACTGACCCCCAAATTGCCCTTATCTCAAGGAAATACATTTGCATGAGTGACACAGTTTGTAACATGCAAAAATAAATGTGGAAGAAAGTATATGTTTCTTAAAGGAAGAACACCCAAAATGTTTTCAGATGGAAGTGTGAAACTGTCTAAACATAGATGACATGGTACAGATCATGTGAAAGTCGATTTGAAATTACCCTGGAATTCTGCACTACTGTTTTCAGAAGAAGGGGACTTCAGAGAAGGGAGCGCCTTCTCCCTCTCTGCATGGTGTGCACAGCACAAACAATCCCACAAGGACACATTTGTGTGTGCGTTATATCACTCCATTTAACAAGCCTTTCTGATGAAGAATCTTATTTTTCCAGTTTACAGATAAGAAAACCGAGGGTTAAATTTTTGCCCTGTTACAAAGCAGGCTTTGTATTTACGCCTCTCCACTTTCTCTGAGCTCACTTGCACTGTTAGGCTGGCCACACCCTTCTCTAGACGATGGGTCCTTCCTTCAGTTCCTGATGCAAGAAAAAAAAAAATACAATTTAGGCACTCACTCCTTTGGCTCAAAATTCACAGCAGTGTTAAAAGTAAATGTCTTCTTACAGTGAAATATGTGGCTTCATCAGTCATTTCCCTTCGTCGGCAGTGAGAAAGTGCTTCATTCTATGAGCCTGCTTCACTCAGTGGCAGGGACAAAGGAAGTCCAGGGTGACTGTGTCTGATGACAGAGGATGCTCAGCAGACATGGGTGGGAAGATGGCGCTGAGGAGTCTCTTCAAAAGGTGAACTGAATCTTGTCACTTCAGACCTAACTACTTGCAACTGTCACACCCTGTAGCTGAGATAAATGAAAACTCCTCATTCAACCCCACAAGACCAGGAAAACCTGACCTTCACCCAAGGTCGCCAGCCATCCCAGGCACCATGGTCCATGTTCTCCACAGCAGAAGCTCTACCCTACCTCAGCCCACTGCTTTTTCATTTCTTCCACCCAGTGAGCCCTGAATTCAGCATTTATGTCTCTGGAGTTGGTCCCTTTCTCCTGGATCTTCAAGTGAAAGTAGGAGACCTTTTCTTTCCTGGGTCTAGATGTCTCTTTGCCTTCACAGCAGTGAATTGAGTTCATAACTCTATAGCACCAGGCGGGGCAGGAGGTGTGCCATACACCATTGGGTTACCACACAATGATTATGGTTCCTGGCCCACATTTAGGGTGGATTTAATATGTGGGGAAGGATGAATAGAGACAGCAGAGCCCACAACCCACCTTGGTGATTCCTCCGCAAGCAGTACGGTCCAGTGTCTGAAAGCTATTATTTCTGCTTGATGGCCACTGATCTGACTCAGAAATTTTTGCCTGTGCAGTTTTATTAAAGAGAGACAGTCCTGAAATAAGGTGGCAAGCCTTAGAGTTTTACGATCTAAGGCCTAGACATTGTAAAAATGTGGAGGGAGGGGTAGTGTTTAGCATGGTGAGATTTACTTGTAATCTGAACCACTTGGGAAGCTGAAACAGGATTAGAACATGAGTTAGAGGCCAGGCTAGGCTATAATATGAAATTTTCTCTAAGATCAAAATTAATAAATATGTGTGTAAACACCTACACACAGATGTATATATATATATATATATATATATATATATATATATATATATATATATATATATATACTACCACTATATATGTGAATAACTATCAACATAGTTATGTCTTATTCTTTTTATTATGATGATTATAGAATCCATCACTGTTTTAAGAACTTCTTTGTGTCAGGCACTGGCCTAAGCAATTTATAGACATTATTTATTTCAAATCTTTACAAACACATTTTTAAAAGACATTACTAAAAAAAAAATAAAAAATAAAAAAAAAATAAATAAAAAAAAAAGACATTACTAACTTCATTTTCTATAGGAAAAGGTGAAGCTTAGCACAATTAATGTATCTAGATTCCTCAGACCAGGATTAAAATGTAAGCTTATTTAAAAATCATTTTTGCTCAAGGACAAGTGACCTTGAATTACTTATTCCAGTTGAAACTCACATAACTCCCCCTTCCTTTTCCATCATGACTCTAACACAAACACAATGCTACATAAAGCTTAATTAAAATAATGGTTTGTATCCCATGATAAAATGGGGGGGACATCAGGAGAGTGACAGCCACAGGGCTGTTGAGACTAACCACTGAACGTCTGTCCATCTGCTCAGGAAGGGTGTCTTTCTCAGTCAACCTTTCCCTCTGGACAGTTTTGGACATAGTAAGCTTGTCCTTAACAATTCAAGAGTTCAAGCCAAAGTTCACCCACCCCATTCAGAGGTGTGACTTAGTAATTGAGGAGGTTCCAATACCCAGTAGGCAGTTAAATAAACTCCAAGACCTCTTTCCAACCCTGTGAAAATCTTCAGTCATTCTTGTAAGTAAAGAGCTACTTGGAAGGGAGAGGTCCGGCTGGTAAATAAAGACCCTGGTTTTAAAACCCAACTCTATCATAAAGCTGCTCACTACTGGCTTTTAACAAAATAAGCTGGCCTTGGTAAATTGCATTAGAGTGTACTTAGCATGGTGCGTGGGTGACTGGCCATATCATGGGAGACAGGGTAGTGGCCATTCACAGATACTTGGGTATTGTCTTAGGCACCCTGGTCCTCATACAACTTCATGTAAACTCATCTAATGCACATATCCCAAAAATATTCATTGATATTTTACTACAGCCAATGTATATGTGCCTAAAAATTCATTCCTATAAATAAGAGGAGCCTGAATTTAATAAAAGAGAGAGAGAATGAGAAATAGGGGTTTCTCTCCATATATATGATAAAACTGTTCTTTTAGAGGCTGTAAAGTTCTGACAATTGCTCCTTGAGCAACTCAAAAATCTGTTTTTCCTCATGAGACAACTAATCATTTCTCATGATCCAAACAGGAAAGAATTTGAAACGCCTCCTTAGTGGTCCATGTAGAGCTGGAAACTGGGCATTAAATGCCTCCTTCACAAAGCACAAAGCCAGACCCCAGTTCTGAGACATCAGTCTCTTCTCAATTTAACACATTTTTCTGGGTTGCAGGGACTCTCCCGCTAACAGACAGAGGTGCATTAGTGGGAGATTTATGCTAATATCTCAGCGCTGGAAATCAAGAGGCTCGCTATATTCTCATTCGGTCTGAGACAAGCAGCCAGGGTCCGTCCTTAAACACGATTTCCAGGAAGGATACTGGAGCTTAAGAAATGCTGATTTGCTGGCATTTATATATTCCAGGAAGAAGGCTATCTTAAGTGTATCAGAGCCTAGAGCAGAAAATTATTTTAATGCCCCCTCCACCCTCCACACATCCCCATCACAAGAGAAGAGCAGAAAATATCCACTGGCTAGGGAATTACTGCCATTAAAGAGCCTGGAACATTTTGAAGAGCCCACAGAAAACAATAGGACAGCCCTGCTGGAGGGAAGGGAGTGCTCCATACCCCAGCAACTGCTCCAAGGACAGCCCTGCCAGCATGTGCAATGGCCAACTGGTTCCTCCTGCTAACTATAACGCTCGGCATATGGAGAAGGAGTGTTTATAGATATATACATACACCATACATTTTCACAGCAAGTACATATAGAGACCATCCAACTGTATATTTTGAAGACATACAAACACGCACATATATTATCCATATGTTCAAACAATTTTTAAACTATCTCATGAACAAATAAAGCTCTCCTTACATTAAAAGTTGCTGGAGATCGTATGATGGACACTTTAGAACAAGTACTTTCAGGAGAGATAGAAGTGCCTTCCAATTTCCATTTCACCCTTTCTAGCCACAGGACTTCATCTTTGTAAGGAGAATATTAGAATTTACCCCGTGGGACTGTGCGTGGGAAACCACACTCTTCGGCCCAAGGTAAGTTCTCAATAACTAGCAATGTCATTTATATCAGGGTGTGACCCTCAAATAACTCTCAAGAAAGGTCAAAAGGAATGTTGAAATTTTATTCAGGTCCTGCCTCTGACATTCAAACAACAGCTCTCCCTCTTGTACTCACCATATCTGAAGTGCGGTCTATCCTTGGACTTATTCCATAGTGCTTTCTCCTTTCGTTGCACCATGACCCTGAAGTCAGAAAAAGTGTATTGTTTATTTGTGTTTCCCAGCTACTGGATTAGAGATGGGTTCCTGATAAATATTAAGAAATATGAGTCTCACCAACAATTACATGTGTGCAGCACACCCAATGCAGAACTTTGTGCACAAAGTGATAAAATATTAGTTAGGGTGTGGACAGAAGTGAATTATGACAGCAAAGGTAATGTTCTGAACAAAAACACCCAGATAAGGCAAAGTAGCATAAAAGATATTTTCTTTAGATATTTTCTTCTGCTGGGAGTATATACATGAATATAGCTCTTCTTTCAAAGTAAAAACAAAGGCTAAGAGGGCTTTGATAATTTTAGTATTGAATCATATTTTCTTACACAACTCTCTCCTGAATGCATCACCTGAAGCCGTCAGCTTCACTCCTTAACTTGAAGATCCTTGAGAAAACTGTGTAGAATTATTCTC
>PVHP010006825.1:0-20958 GCA_004024765.1 Zapus hudsonius | reverse complement strand
CCTTGTGGGTCTGGCTTATGTGGGTACTGGGGAATTGAACCCAGGGCCTTAGGCACTGGAGGCAAGTGCCTTAACCTCTGAGCCATCTCTCCAGCCCCACCACAGCTTTCATGTGGGATCTGGAGTTCCAAATGCACATATTCGTGTTTATGTAGTGAGCACCTTTTACACTGAACTATCACCTCAGCCCCAGCCTTTAGACTCATCATCACCTAACTAGAAAGAAATCTTAAATGTAAGGCATTATCAAGTCTTTCTATAATATGCAACTTGGTTTAAAATCTTACCATACTCTTATGTTATGCTTATATAGTATTTAATTAGCTACACATGTAACAAGTACACTAGACCTTCATTGATTTGGAACACAGTCTTGTTAGTATAGAAATCAAATGATAAATGTGCTGGAACAGCTTTATCATTACAAGTAAGCTGAGTGCTTGGTCCCCAGCTAATGGCAGTTTGACAGGTGGAGCCTTGACAGAGGAGGTGTCTTGTTTAGGGAGGGCTTATGAATATATTATAGTCAGCTCTCCCTTGCTAGATATCAGCTCACTCTCTGACTGGTGTTTTCCACCTGCAAGGTGATGTTGTCCAGCCTCTGCTCATGCCATGCTATCCCCCGCCATCACGGAGCTTCTCCTCAATACTGTAAACCAAAATCAGAACTTTTCCCTATCAGCTGCTTTTTGTTGGGTGCTATAGCCCAGCCACAAGATGATAACTGCAACAGTGACTTAACTGGAAAGTTTAGATATGAAAGCTTATATTGAATTATCTTTGACATAATTTTGGACCATCTCTTTCAGAAAGATAAAACAAAGAAGAAAATTCCAAATTTTATATTATGAAACTAATTTTTAATTCACATGGATTCGAGGTAATGATGATAGTTGGTATAGCTACACTTTCGCATAATGTCATCATCTACCCTGGCTCTATGTTTCAAGCTACTTCTGTTTTTCTTCCTCCTTGAATGATGGAAAAACCAAGGCTATTAATTTCTCTTTGGCATATTTCCTGACCTGCCTCTGAGCAACGTGAGTTTTGTCTAATGGCCTTTTGTATATATGTAGCCCTGCAAAGTGCAAATAAGTTGAAAACATACACTTTCTTGCTTTATCTCCTTGACTGGCCTAGAACTAAATTCCATCAAAGAAAACACATTAAAACATGAATAAATTTTATATCCCATTTGGAATTTTATTTTCTTTTGCTGAGTTCTTACTTGTATGGCCATGCTAAATTTGAGTCTTGGTGCAGACAAAAATATTTCTGGATGAAGTATGATCTTGAGTGATAAACAATAAAGGGTAACTCTAATTCCCATGTAAAAAGGTGTCTTGGTGGTTCACCAAATGTGTGAATTAACATAAGCTGTCAGGGAAAGCCATCTTCAAATTATCCTCCTCCTAAGAGAACTCAGGACCCAGCTTTTTCATATCATTAGAGAGAAAGCTTTGCTAAGCTATCTTGCTATAGTGTGATGCTGCATGTATGCCTCCCATAAAGACATTCTAAATAAACTCGTATCACCTGAGCAGGAATTTATTAGCGAGTCATTTTTTACTCTCTGAAGAGCACTGTAGAGAGAGCAGGGTAAGAAAAAAGATACAACCAAATTCTTAGTGTCCCTCCCTGATAGTCTGCAGTCAACTTACACATCTGCACTTCCCTAACGTGGATGTTATGAATTGTGTATCCATCTACATACTCCTTCTGCCTCACCTTAACAGGGCCTTCCTTTTTTAAAATTAAATTTATTTTTTTTTATTCTTCATAATGAGTTACATTATTTAGTGGGAAAACAATGAGTTGTTAACCCCAATTCCGCAATGCCCCCCATCCCTAATCAGCTGGATATCCTCCTCCATGGGTCGTCTGGATCAGTTCCTATGATAGGGGACCATAGATAGCCTAGTATGCAGCCAGGTTCTCCTGGCACTAGTATGTTGTCACTGAGGGGTGCCATGCCTCTGGATAGTCTCCCCCACCATGGCTCTCACAATCTTTCCACCCCCCTGTTCCGCTCAGTTCCCTGAGTCATAGTGGATGAATATTAAGGCTGCTTTAATGTTGTGACCTTAGGGGTCTTTGTGTCAAAAATCATTGGTTTCTGTCTCACTGGCTTATCCTGTGTTGATTGAATGGCTGTGGTTGTGGGTCCATATTCATCCTGTCATTCTCTGTGGGGTTCCATATGGATCCAACACGGTATGACTGTGGTGGCTCATCTTTTGCCAGGATGTCAGCTATTGGCCTATGGTCAGTTGGTAGGGTTAGATGGGCAGCATCCTGAAAAATACAAACACATTGTCCATCGGAGAGTGAGATCAGTGTAGGTTAAAAGATACACAATTCTGGATTACCTAGCTTCTATTTTTAACAGCCTCCCCGTCAATCGCTCCCATAGTACATCTTTTCTTGGGAGCCCGAGTACAGGATCCAGTGCCAATCGCCCTGAATCCTCAGTTCCAGACAAGGGCTCCCCCTCACTACGTGGAAAATTTGGCCAAATTTAAAAGCTGTTGATTGTCTCCCCGAGGCCCAGGCTCCTCCATTGCACAAGTGCTCCTTTCTTGGTTCACTGTTCTCTCCCAGTAGGAGGTGTGGTCAGCCTACTCATGGTCATAGACTTTCATGTCAGTGGTCTCTGTTTACTCCAGCTGTCTTGATCAGTTTCCCCTGGCAGCTTGTGCAGTGCCTTCCAGCACTACAGTAACTGCCTTCTGGGGGCTGCATACCATTCCAAACTTCGAAGGGTCTCTTGATGCTGGTCCATGGCATTCTGTGGTTTCTTCAGCAACAGGGTTTTACCTCAGGCCTGGGGAGGGCACTCAAGAGCTTTCACAGAATTCTGTCTTGTTGTTGGAACCTCATGGGTCGCTTTGGTCAATAGCTCAGTGAGGGAAGGATCCGGTGGTTGGAATAAAGGGTTGTCAGACTGATCAAATTATTCACAGGCTTAGACTCTCTCCCCTACCACTCATGGCCCCTCTTGCCAGTTGACGCCCACTACTTGCCCAATAGGTTACAGTATGCTCATGAGGATTTTATGTTTTTGAACCTAGTTTGGTTTAGCCTCTTGCTTAAGCCATTCCCCTCCCACAATTCCTTACCCCTCATTTATAACCTCTCACTTCTACTATTCTGCATAGAATTTATGGTTATCCTGGTTAAGGACCACATATGAGGGAGAATATGCGGTGTTCGATTCTTTGGTCTTTTGAGTGTTCACTTAGTAAGATCTGCTCGAAGTCAGACTTTTTTTTTCCTAAATTTTGATATGTCAATTTTCCTTTCAGCTGAGTAAAATTCCATCATGTAAATATACCACAGTTTCACTGTCCATTCCTCCATGGATGGGCATTTGGGTTGATTCCAACTCTTGGCTATTATGAATTGAGCTGCTAAAAATATAGTTGTACAAATGTTTCTGCGTCGAGATGTGACATCTTGTGGATAGATGCCTAGTAGAGGGATAGCTGGGTCCATTGGTAGTTCTATGTCCATTCTGTTCAGGAGTCTCCACACTGCTGTCCATAGTTGTTGAACAAGTTTGCAGTCCTGCCAGCAGTGAATGAGGGTTCCTTTTCCCCGCATCCTCGCCAGCAACGATTGTTGTTGGTTTTCTTTATGATTGCCATTCTGACTGGGGAAAGGTGGTATCTCATTGTGGTTTTGATTTGCATTTCACTGATGCTTAAGGATGCTGAGCACTTTCTCAGGTGAGAAAAGGCCATTTGTGTTTCCTCCTCTGTGAATTCTCTGTTGAGATCAGTGCCCCATTTTGTGAGGGGACAGTTTGCTTTTATGTTATTAAATTTTTTGAGTTCTCTATAGGTTCTGGAAATTAGGCCTCTGTCTGAGTTGTAGCTGGCGAAAATCCTTTCCCAGTTTGAAGGGGGTCTATTGACTCTGAGAACGATATTTTTGTCTGTACAGAAGCTTTTGAGTCTGATCAGGTCCCATTGGTTAAGTGGTTAAGTGGTTGCACTTCCTGGGCTACTGGAGATTTGCTCAGGAACTTTTTCCCTATTCCTATCTCATGTAGGGTTCCTCCTATTTTTTTCTTCCAGGATGTTTAGGGTTATATGGTTAATATTTAGGTCTCTGATTCATTTGGAATTGATCTTTGTGCATGGTGAATGGTGTGGGTCTATTTTCATTTTTATACATGTGTTTATCCAATTTGTCCAGCACCATTTGTTGAATATGCTATCTTTAGCCCAGCTAACATTGTTGGTGCCCTTGTTGAAGACTAAGAAGCTGAAGTTACTTGCATTAAAGGCTGGGTCTTCAATTCTATTCCACTGGTCAGACTGTCTGTTTTTCTGCCAATACCATCCTGTTTTAGTTACTATGGCTTTGTAGTATTTTTTATAGTCAGGTACGGTGATACCTTCTGCATATATATTTTGCTCAGAATAGTTTTAGCTATTCGCGGTCTCTTACCCTTCCAAATAAATTTGGAGATTATTTTTTCTATGTTTGTGAAGAAGGAGGTTGGGATTTTTATTGGCATTGTGTTGAATCTGTAGATTGCTTTTGGCAGGATTGCCGTTTTTACTATATTGATTCTCCCTACCCATGAGCATGGAATGTCTTTCCATCTTGTCACATCCTCCTCTATTTCCCTCTTGAGGGTTTCAATATTTTCACTACTTTGGTTAGTGATATACCCAGGTATTTGATTTTGTTTGAGGATATAGAGAACGGGACAGTTTCTCTGATGTCTTTTTCCAAATGTTTGTCTTCTGTATATAGAAAGGCCACTGATTTTTGTGTGTTAATTTTGTATCCTGCCACTCTGCTGAAGGCATTGATCACTTTCAGGAGTGTACTGATACTGTTCTTTTGGGTCTGATTTATATAGGATCATGTCATCCGCAAAGAGAGAGATTTTGATTTCTTCCTTTCCGATTTGTATCCCTTTTATGCTATTCTCCTGTCTTATTGCTTGGGCTAGAACTTCAAGCACTATGTTAAAAAGCAGTGGTGAGAGTGGACACCCCTGTCTTGTTCCTGAGTTAAGAGGGAACTCCTTGAATCACTCCCCATTGAGAATGATTTGTGCTTTAGGAGAACTGTATATTTTCTTTACCATGTTGAGGTATAGGCAGTCTATGCCTATTCTTTCCAGGGTTTTGAACATGAAGTAGTGTTGAATTTTAGGGCCTTCCTTTTGATGATATATACATGCCTCTAATACTACTCAACAGGAGTCCCAGCAAAGCTTCATATATAGAGCCTGGTAAGAATGAACCAATCAGTGCAAGGCATTTTTAATGTTTTATTTATTTATTTGAGAAAGAGAGAAAGAAAGAGAGAGAGAGAGGCAGACAGAGATAATATTGGCGCACCAGGGCCTCCAAGCCACTGCAAATGAACTCCAGACACTGGGGAATCGAACTCTGGTCCTTCTGCATTGCAGGCAAATGCCTTACTCGCTAAGCCATCTCTTTAGCCCATGCAAGGCATTTCTTAACCATTATTGGCAACCAACTCATGGTCATGATCATATCAGTGCTGTATCTGTATTCATATTATTGGCAGAGAAGAGATGAATTTAAAGTCCCTAACGTAGTTTAACTACTGTGTCCATCGAAAGCTAAATCTCTTCTACTCCTGACTTGTATTAATCCAAATAACAAATCTTTTTATTACTTAAGCAATTGAATACTAGCTATTGTGATAAAAAAGAAAAACTACTGTATTAAGCATACATATTGATTTTAGGGTGTATTTCAATTTGAAAACACTAAAATATATGTAGGGGAGTGGGAAGAAGTACTTACTAGAATTTGGGAAATAAGCTATATTAAGAAAATGTGCTCAAATTGGCTCAGTTCATGATTTTGAAATTAGAATGTCCACTTAGGATTTATGATTTATAATTAGAAAAGGCCCCAATTTAGTGGCCACTCTCAATAGAGGGTAGTCTTAAAAAAAATCTTAGACCTCATTGATATTCATTGAGTTACTAATTCAAAGGATAGAAAACGAAGGTTCTCTGGATTCTTTTCAGTTGTAAGTATGTGAATACAATGAAACTAGATTGTCTACAGAAAGCTGCAGTACTGAGAAAATTTGAAAAGAAAAATCCTTGTTGGGCAACACGATATATCACAAACTCTCACAATTTTATTTTTTTTATAATTAATGGCCATTTACCTAAATGTTAATATCTTAACCATTTCCGGAAATTTCTATTGCTCTATTATGCCTTTCTTAACTCCTCTCCTCTATGCAACTGATACATTCAATTTTAAATCAACTGTAGACCTGGGTTCCAGACACAACTGCCTCATAATGCAACTAACACTTTTATTTCTATCTAGTTACTGACAGTGTTTAAAACAACTTTAAAAGACTCTGGCATATAATAACCATTTAGATATTTTTTCTAAATCATAAAGTGATATATATAGTTCCTCCCACAAACCATTTCTATTCTCACCCATGCTTTATACCATCATAATAAACTCTCAGGTGGAGGAGTGTTTGGCTTATTCCCGGCAACAAACATAAATCAATACAATCTGCAATACAATATTTATACGAAAACAAAACCTATTCCTCACCTAACAGATATGTGAGAGATAACGCTAGATTAGACACATCCTTGAAAACTGAAAGCCCAATCAAAACCAAACAATCTTCTAATCTTGGATAACTCTTCATAGGATATTTTTTAAATATTTTATTTGTTAATTTGCAAGCAGACAGAGAGTGTGTGAGTATGGCCACATTGGGGTCTCCAGCTGCTGCAAATGAACTCTATAAATGCATGCACTACTTTATGCATCTGGCTTTAAGTGGGTCCTGGGGAATCGAACACGAGTCATTAGGTTTTTCAGGCAAGCATCTTAACCGCTGAGCTATCTTCCCAGCCCGGATATTATGTTTGACCAGCCATTCTGATTTCCAGTCATCCAAGCTTTCCCAGATACAGAAATATGAAATCTGATAATGCGCGCACTATGATACATTAACATTATGTCCCTATAAAGTAAATGCATTAAATTATTTTCTTGTCCTAAAAAGTAAGAAAACATTGCCATAAGGAGAGAACTTAAGTTCTAGGCCTGCTAATCCTGTTTTATTTATTACCTTCAAAGAGTAAAATTAAAGAGATACATGGTTTTTATCTGGTTCATATGATTAACGATATAATATAAAACACATTATGCAAAATATTCAGTTATATTTGATCATTTGGCATTTTGGGTACATAATTAATGCATACATCTAGCAATTCAGAAGAAAAAAATATTCTTAAAAACTTTTATAAAAATCAATTTATTTGAACATTTATAATTTTCCTGCTTATTAAAACACAAAGAATCATGTTAAAAAATAAGAGTAATGGATAATGTACAGTTTAAACAGATAATGGTATTTTTGTGATGCACATTTGCTTTCCATAGCTAAATGGATTTTGCTTCTCACCACTATGAGAAAAAGTTGAAAAACTGTATCATTTTTTAAATATAGAAAAGCCATTAAAATATGTTTTGGAAAAACATCTCTAATAGTAGGCATTCAATAAATGTTTTAAACAAATTAAATTGAGCTTATTAATATAATTCCCTGCAGGTTTTATAACAAACAGAAAAGAAGATTTTCAAGGTAATTCATGCTTAAAAATAAGTAGTTGTAGAATAATAGAATATATGTGTTACAATCTATTAAACACATTACATTTCAACACATTAATACAGCAGGGTAATTATAACTTGGTTTGTATTTATCCAAGAAGAAAAATGCAGAAAGTTAGCACCTGAGTATGTGAGAAATCACGTCTATGTCCACAGAGGGCATGAACAGCATTCGCTCCTCTGTGCAGGAAGCAACATCCTCAAGAGTGAAGTACAGGCTTCATATGCCATAAAGCCAACTGAACCATTTGAACTGAAGTAGAAATTTCTAGAAAACATGAGTTACAAAAAAGAAAAATGTAACCCGTATAAAACAGATAGTTGGCAGAATTGTGTCTTAAAGAGGACTTCAAAGATAGCCTTGGAAAAATGTGTTTCCTTCTTCTCATTCCTGCCTGTGCCTGTCTGTTACAGGGTCTTACTTTGTAGCCCAGGCTGGTCTGCAGCTTGCTATGTAGTCCTGGCTGGCCTTGAACTCACAGTAATCTTCCTGCCTCAACCTCCTGAGTGCTAGAATTATAGACATATATCATCATGCCCACTCCAATCTTCTTCTTCTCCTCCTCCTCCTCCTCCTTCTCTTCCTCTTCCTCCTTCACCAACCCTCCTCCATTTTTCATTAAAACTCAGATTCTACTTAGCTTAGTGAATATGCCCAGCTAAAACCATGAACTTCTGAGGCCTCCTTTAGCAATTGGAGCCATTGCAACTACTTTTGTCCAGGGCTCCCAGGGAAGAGAGTTATCTTTATGGAGGAACATTCCCAAAGCCATGAGCCTTGGACCTCACTCTCCTATGTGCTTGGGACACTCTCACGAGTGTTCTCGCCTGCACCCAGGAGCCAACTCTAATTCAATCCTGGCCCTGACATCTTTCAAGCAACTTGTGATTAAGCACAATATCTCTTCAAGAGACATTAAAACAAACGCAGCTCTTAGACGCAAACTAGTGTAATGAACTTTTTACCCCTTTAAATAACACCAGCCAGAAGGCTGGCAGTAGTCATTTCTTAATGGCATAGAATTTCCAATGACTTCAAGTGAAGCTTTGTTTTCTCTTTCTTTCTCGTGGATGCAGGTGGGACCATAAACTCTTTGTAGCATGACTCAGAGAGCGCCCGTGGCCAACATGAGACCATCATTTTAAAATGGAGAAAAAATAAAATAAAAGACCACTAATGAAACAAAGTAACAGGTTAGGGTGAAAAATCTGTTGGGCTTCCAATTACTAACTAGCCTATAAGGAATTTAAAAATATTTTACCTGGCATGTGATCACCTATGAAATAAAGGGGAAAAGATGTAAAGAACTGAAACTTCACTCAACAAGACTTACTAGAATATTCTCTCTAATGGAGCATTAATTCAATGGATCAGCTCAACGGCCATGGTTAAATCATGGTATAGCAGATTCATGCCACACAGCAAATGCTTCCTCGTCGAGGATTTTCAAAAGCAAAGTCACGATGTCACTGTCCTCTTTCCAAATCACTGTGACCACAAGCCTAGTCACTCTTCTCTACTCTGAAAAAATAGATTCTGCTGCCTGAAAAAAGTCCACAACTTAATTTCTCTGTGTGCCAATGTAATGTGCCAGGTGGCTTACTGAAACCTAAATCAGTAGTGAGGGATTCTTTCATGTTGGGATATCCTGTGATTCCTGTTTTAATTTTCTGGCATAATGATTATGCCCTTGGAAAAGAATAGAAAAATCTTAAAGAAGGATATAAGCTTCATTTCTGTTCTTTAATAAAGATAACTCACACATGAGTAAAATCTGAGAGTGAAATTCTCCTCTAAGAGTAGACCTTTTAAATTGCACCAATATCTATTATTTGGTACTTTAAAAAATTTTTATTTCAGCCAAACTATACTCAGATTTTCCATTTTCTGTAGTGTTCATTTTGAAACTGTATTTTTATTTATAGCACTACATATGAAACCTGTAAGTACTTTGAACAGTATGGGTTTGATATGTCTGAAGACTTTTAAAGCTTACATCCACAATATCTTCCAGGAAAGATGGATGGTAATGAAGCCAGCTTCAGCGAGCCTTCTAGACAGAACTCTAAGATACTTCAAATGTCCTAGTGATCAGTTCTCTACACTTGTTTAAAAACACAGGGTAGCCTATCTTTGGCAGCCTGAAACACAAATTTCTCATAAAATTTTGATGTTGTCCAGACAGAATAAAACTCTTAATTTGCAAGAAATAGAGTATAGAGAGAAACTAACATGAAAAATGATTTTTTAAAGATTCTGCTTTTTGGATAGTAGGAATGTAGATGGTTATTTCTGGAATACTTTCATTGCATAAAAATATCACAGAGTCAAATTCTGCCCTCTGATGATTTTTCTTAAAGTTACTTGAATCCATATGTTTCTAGAAACTCAATTTGTTTCCTTACATTTTAAGGTCTAATTGTGCAGCTATTACACAGGCAGCCTCTCCATGAAATTTAATTTTTGTGTGTGTACGAGCAGTGTATTTTTATATTTCCTGAAGCTAAATGTGGTGAATGACTGTGGAGAATTAGAGTTAGTGGAAAATAAATTGTAGATCACCAAAACATCTTTGCATTTGCTAATTTTTCTTATTAAAAAAAAAAAGACTCTTTCTGTTTGGAAGACATGGGGATTTCTGATAGCCCAGGAAATAATATCAAGAAAAAAATTATTTATTTTTGCCCATTAAAAATAAAGTTAACAGTACCCTTCCATAATTTCATTTTGGAAAAATTTTGCTCTTAGTAGGCGAATATAACACAAATGTCTACATAGAAAAAAGAAAATCAAGACATCCAGGGATTCTGCTTAAATTTGTTATTCTTGAAAGCCTGGTTGCCAATTTAATACCATATGGTCATTAATTGTGGAGAATAAAGTAAAATATTATGTGCTTTTCTGTATAATTAATGAATCTTAAATTTAAGAATTTCAAAGAGACAGAAAATTGTTCTGCCAGATTCAGACATTCAGGAACCTCTGTGTAATATCACAAATCTTCTTAAAAACTTGTAATTTTTCCTGTAATGCTATATTCATCTTTGAGTCAAAGCTACCTGTTTCATTTTTCAGATAGTAAGTGAAAAAAAAAGGAAGAAAAACTCCCCTACATCTGCACAAAATATGTCTATCCTCATTAGATCCATTTTCTCAATTAAATTCAAGTTTCTCTGTCCAAAAGGCATAAATCTGGGTATTGATTTAACTATAAAATCATGAAACTCCCGGTAGTCTTCTAAAACCATTTTACTTGGATGAGCATATAAGCTTTTAAAATATCAAGTTATTCCAGTATTTAATACACATAACTGCTTCCAGAGGGCTAGAGGCAATAAGACACAGCTGCCCGTACCATTGGAAGAACCACTCGACTGCTAGCCGGTGTCTTACTTCTTTCTACTTCTTTTTTTTTTTTTTTTAAAGCACTTGCTTCTATTTTATTCAGCATGAGTTTGATACCTTCTGAACATGAACTATATTGCCAGCAGCCAAAATCAATAACCTATCTAATCAAGGCCCTATAAACTAACAACAGACCCTCGGTGCTCTGTTCCTATAAAATACAGTTCATTCTAAGTCCTTCCTTCCAAAACAGTCTACCTCTAAATTTATTATCCTCTTCTGACAAGGTTAGAGCATTGTCTACCTGCCGCTCTAGAAAGACCATTTTGGGGAGCAAATCAATTACCTCTTGCAAAGAAACAAAAAGGAAAGACCTCTGTGAGCTCCCCTTGAAATCTTTTCGTTTAGCTTCAATTTTCTTTTGAAAGCAAGGATTCTTCGCCATGAAGCTTTCATACAGCAACCAGCTACTTCCCTTCAAATAAAAATCATGAGTAAATATTTCATAGACATGTCTCTAGTGTGAATTGCACAATATGAAAAGGAGATGTTAAAGAAATATTTCTATAAATCATACCAAATAAGAAATACAAACATTTCCCTAGATCTGTGATGTTTTGAAGTAGAAGCCACAAATTCTCCTTGCATAAAACATCATATGCTTTTTTGATATCCAGAAAGCTGTGGCTGAATAGCCTTCACTCAATGACTTCATACTGTATTTGATACTTGTGTTTATTTTAAGCTTTTCAAATGATATTTTCCATCTTAAAACTGAGAAGAATTTTTTGCCTTGAAAGATTATTCATAGGTAGCAATATAAGCAAAACCAAACTTTCTCCAAAATTTCTCCCCCACCCCCAGAGCTGTGGCATTAAACACATGTGTGCAAAACCACTTTCCATAAAGGGAATTTTCCTTTTGAACTTTAGGTGTCATAATGTCTTCCTCCCCACATAGATACTGATCTCTTCCCCCCTTTCAGTCATGCTTCTGCTGTTAGCATCATGAGCAACAGGCACGCAGCGGTGGGATTGATTGGAAATTAGTAAACACAGAAAACAGCTTGAGAACCTGAGTCAACACTCAGCAAACACATTGTTGTGGGATGTCATTATTTCTTGGTAAACTGCAACCATTTCCTGTACACACAGCAAACAAGGTATTGCTAAAGAACTAATAAATGATAGACAAGCAGAAATAAAGCTATGAAGTCTCTTGTTATAAAGGAAGGGCCTTAAATGGGTATTGATGTGTGAACATTAGAGCTGATGCTGGCTTCGAATGCTCCTTCTAACAGCATTCTTATCTGCAATCATTGATCTCTTCGAGGATCTATGAATGGCCTATACTTCAAAGATCTATCTCTGCTGCTTTTATTTTGTGTTCGCCCCGCACCTGTTCTCAGCTTCAGTGTCACAGCGCCACAGCAGGCTTCATCGAAATGTCACCACCATTTGATCTGTAACCACTTCACTGCACTCTATGAGCTGGTTTGCTCTAAAAGGCCTCCTCAGTTACTGACCCAGATCCTAAAGGGTGAGATGTTTGGTGGGAATAGATGGTTCTTATCTGTTGCCTCATCCTCCCAAAACTCTTGGGACCAACCACACACTCATTCGAAACAGTGGCAGGAGCAAGGAGGGAATCTGGCCAGTTCAAGTCCACTAGTCTGCATGATGATTGGGCCTATTCCCTTAGACTCATCAAGCCCGGCATTGGATGCTCTGAGATCCCCATAGACTGAACAGGAAGCTTCAATCCAGAATCCATGTATCTTCCATGGAGCCATTTTGGGACATGGAGATGTTGTACATATCATTCATTAAAACCACTTCCTCACCCTAACCTATACTGACCTCACACTCCGATGGAGATTGTGTTTGTATTTTTCAGGATGCAACGAGAGAGTTGTGGCCCATCTAACCCTACCAACCGACTGTAGGCCGATAGCAGAGATTCTCGCAAGAGATGAGCCACCACAGTCATACCATGGAGGATCCATATAGAGCCCCACAGAGAATGACGGGATGAACAAGGGACCCACAGCCACAGCCATTCAATCAACTCAGGATAAGCCAGTGAGACAGAAACCAACGATTTTTGACACAAAGACCCCTAAGCTCACAACATTAAAGCAGCCTTAATACTCACCCACCAGGACTCAGGGAACTGAGCGGAAGAGGGGGCGGAAAGATTGTGAGAGCCTTGGTGGGGGAGACTATCCAAAGGCATGACTCCCCTCAGTAACAACACACTTCGGCCAGGAGAACTGGGCTGAGTACTAGGCTATCCATGGTCCCTTGCCAAAAGGACTGATCCAGAGGACCCACGGAAGAGGATATCCAGCTGATTGGGGATGGGGAGGGGGAGCATTGGGGAATTGGGGATAACAACTCATTGTTTGCCCACTAAATAATGTAACTCATTATGGTCAATAAATATATTTAAAAAAACACTTCCATGAAGGGAGGATTATTTCTGTGATGGTAGCTATCCAAGATTCAAACCCAATTTTTTAATACACCATGACAGAGTAAAATCAATATTTAGTCACTCTCACTACAAGCTGTTCTTGTAATCCCTCAAGTTCTGTGATAAGGATGACATCAATACCGCCTGTGATGACACATGTGTGAGGCATATCTCTGCAGGCATCACCAGCATGGACCATTACCATGAAAGACATAGAAGCTACAGTATTGAAATGGAGTCAGTACTATTGTTCATGGGTGTCTAGAGTATCAGTTTGTTCCCCTACCAGTCTATGCTGTAAAGAAAGCTGATGCATTCCACTGGCCAAACAGTCAGGAAATATAGACCTCCCACCAGAAGAAAATCAGGAGTTCCTCCAAGGAAGTTGAAAGGAGTCAGGCCCTATTTCTCTCTATTTCTCAAGCAGCATGCCTGGTGGAGAGGTGCAGCATGTGAAAAGGCTGTGAGAATACTGGATCTGCTACATTTGTGGAAAAATCTCTCCTTGCTCATTTTTTTGTTTGTTTGTTATGTTTTTTTCCTGTGTAATATTTCACCACAAGACATCAATCGATTAGAAAAATGTTATACTTTTTCCTCATTATTTAAATACAAAAATAGATTCTATAAATTGATCACTCTATTGCCAATTGCAAATCATTTGCTTCTCTACCAACCTACTTATAAAATATTTGTTAGCTGAATGTAGTTTAATATACAAATATATAAAACTATATATATATTCACTAACTATGGGTGATTCCTGGGCACTTAAAATGTACCTAGTCCAAACTGAAATGTATAAAATGTATGAAATATACACCCAATTTCAAAGAATAATCCCCCCAAATGGAAGTTTACACAGATTGCATGTAAAAATCATAATACTTTAAATATATGGCTTAAAGTGTATTATTAAAATTAATTTTACCTTTTTGATAAATAACTTTTACATTGAATTTTATAAATACATTTGAAACAACATAGCCACTAGAAAATTTTACATTGCATTTGCAGCTCACTTTAGACAGTGGCCTTATATTGGATAGCCTTCATGCAGAAGGTAAGAGCAGTTCAGAAATAAACCAGAAAACAATAATGGCAACAAAGTTCTGTACCATAACTTGTAGCCACACCCACTTCAATGTTCTCTTTCCTAAACAGCAAAGAATGAAAAATCTACTAAGACAATATATAAGCTATGGACTTCAGTGATTTAGAATACAGAATTTTGGTTCTAGGTGAGTGTGATAGTCTTCATTGGCAACCTGATGGAATTTGGGATCAACTAAGAGACACGTCCCTAAGTGTATCTGTGAGGAGGCTGTTTCCATAAAGGATCATCTGAGAGGGAACTGCCCTGCCCCAGACTGCACAACAGATTCCAGATAGAAGAGGAAAAACCAGTGTTGTATCTCTGTCTGCCTTTGTTTCTTGCTGGTGGGTGTGTTTATCCCTGCTGTTCCTGTGGCTGCCATTTTCTTGAAATCAGATTCCAGCTCCTTCAGGCTCCCAACATGAGTGAAGACCAGCAGCTCCAGGAATCCTCTGGGCCTTCAGCATCAGATTGGATGTGATGAGGCACTGAGCTCTATAGACTGAGGCTGGACCCCTCAACCTACGGTCTGCTCCAGCAACACACCTCCTCTAGCAAGACTCCTCTCCTACCATCTGGGGACAAAGTAGGAAGCTTAATCAAAACCACCTGAGGCTATGGAGACAGTTACATTCAAACCACCAATTTGAAGGGAATTTTAGCAGAAGCTAAAAGTAACTCTAACAACATAAACTACATTGCTCTGAGCTGCATACTCTTCTAAGAACTTTGCATGTGTTAACTCACTTAATCCTTTGTGGTAAAGTTTGTTATTAGACTATTTTATATATCTGGAAGTAGATCCATAGAGAAGGTTAAAAACAAAACAAAACAAAACAAAACAAAAAAAGAACTTACTCAAAGTCAGAGTGTATCAAGACAGTCTGCCTCCAGAACCTTTGCACATACAACACTGGGTGCCCAGTCTTAATTTAAAAGCCAGGTCAGTACACACAAATGGTGGGGGGGCACGTAGTGGGGCAACATTTGCCCGTCAGAGCTTAGCTCATTCTCTACAGAGAAAGTGAGATGTGTCTTCAGAACCGGCTGGCCTTCAAAGATACAACCAGAAATAGGGAACAGTGTATCCATAGGTTTGTAAAATTCACCCAATAAATCTCTTAAAGTTTCAGAAATGGAGAAGATGGCTCACTTTCTGAAAACATAAATTGTTCTCTGATCCATTTGGATGGCAGCTCCTATTAAGTGAGTCTAATCTGCCCAGCACTGTGCTAGGGGTTCTAAGCATTTAACTTTATTATGTAGATGAAGACATTGGAGCTCAGAAAATTTAAGCAATTGTCTCAAAATGATATGGCTGGTGAAATGTAAAGATAAAAGATGAGTTTTGTGCTGTGTCTGTCTGTCAGAATCACAGATTCTCACTACATATTCCTCATGAGTGACAAGATAGACATTAGCAATAATTGAAATAGCTTTAGCAACTAAAAACCACTGGCATAGATACCGCAAAGCTGAGGGACCTTTGTCACCAGGAATCAGCATTTGAAATTGAGTTCATTTTTGCAGTTTCTCCCAGACATATGCCCTAAAAATGAGTTTATGAAGTCCAAGGCTAAACTATACAAGGTAGTCACTCTATAAACTTACATATCTGTGCTTTGGAAACAGGATACTTATCCACAGTTCTGCATAGTGGTTTGTACCTTAGAAGCTAGGAACCCTGAAAGAACCTGATTCAAAGGTATCGTAACTTGGGGCATAACTATAACCATAATTTGGGAACTTTCACAAAACTTAAGGAGCTTCTGTTTTACTGTCACTGTACTTGCTTCTTTTTTATGTTTACCATCCGCCAAAACTACTGCCAGTTCTGCTGCAGACTTAAAAAGTCATAGATAATACCAATAATCCACAATTCATATGTAAAACAGGAGGAAGAGTCAAAATTTCCAGGAATTTTTGTGAAGGTACTAGCACAAAAGCCAGACAAAAAAAGAATCATTAGAAGTTTTAGCCAATGCAATAAGGTAAGAAAAAAAATAAAACTCATCTGGAAGGAAGACGTAAACTTGTCTGTATTAGCTGATGACACAAAAACACACACACTCACTCACACACACATATAAACACATATACATACATACACACACTCACACACAAGTAAAATGTTAGAACAATCAAATAAATACAAGAAGGTCACTGGATTCAAGACCAGTATACAAAAGTCAACTGTATTTCTAAATACAAGTGATCAAAGATCCAAAAATAAAATTATTACCTTTCATAATAGTATCAAAAATGTAGAAAAAATATTTAGGGATAAATTTAACATATCCCAGACTTGTTCATTTGCATTTACAGAACACTCCTAATAAAAATACAAAACATTGAAGAGATATTGATATTCATGGATTGTACTATTAGTATTGTTATGATGGTGATTATCCTAAAACTGGCCTATGAATCCAATGCAATATTTTCTAAATTTTCTTCAGGATATTATTTGCATATTTGTTTGTTCATTTGTTTCTGTCAGAAGTCAAAAAGTTGATCACTAAAACATTATGAAAAAGAAAAGGTCCAGAATAGCCAAAGCAGCTTGGAAAAAGAACAAAGCTGAAGAATTTTCACATTCTGAATGACAAATTTAATATAAAAATATAGCTATTAAGACAGTATGGTTCTGGTACAAGGGTAACATAGAGATGTACAGAACACAGCTGAGGTTACCCATGACACCTTATACCTGTAGCCAACTGTTAATTCCATAAACACACCAAGGGTTTCATTGGAGAAATGATATCCATTTAAACAAACTGTGCTGGTTCAAGAAGTTATCTGCAGGCTGGAGAGTTGGCTCAGCAGTTAAGGCACTTGTCTCCAGTGCCTAAGGCCCCAAGTTCAATTCCCCAGGACCCACATAAGCCAGACCCACAAGGTGGTGGCCCTGGTGCACTCTCTCTCTCTCTCTCTCTCTCTCTCTCTCTCTCTCTCTCTCTCTCTCTCCTTGAAAATTAATAAATAAAATATTAAAAAAAGAAGTTATCTGCATGCAATAAATAAGAAAAGAAGAAAGGGAGGGAGGAAAAGGGAAAGAGAAAAAACATAGGCCCTTACCAAACAATGCACACAAGGACTAATCAACATGTATTGTAGACTTAAGTGTAAAACCAAATAAAACCACTACTTGAAGATGAAAACAAAAAATCATAAAGTTTTGGACTGAGGAAAATTTCTTTGATGTAACCTGAAAAAGCACAATCAACAAATGACAACCTTGAGAGCTAGGGTGGGTCAAGGAAAGGACAGGACAGACTGACTGATAGGCACAGAGTTAGAGTTCATAGGCTCAAGACTACCGGTGTGCACAGTAGGGTGACCATCAGCACTGAAGTACCTTGCATATATTGTGGTTTTTTTTTCAATTTTTTGTAACAAAATGCCTAAAAGAGACAATTTAAAGGAGGTCAAGTTTTCTTTGTCTATTTCAGAGACTTCAGTCCAATAATGTTATTGCCATTTTATGTGTTTATGTTATCATTTTTTGTGTGAAATAAAATCAATTAAAAAATGTTAATTTTGGGGCAGTTCAAGTGGCTCAGTCCCACAAATATGAGGGTGTGAGTTCAAATCTCCGGCACGTATGTAAAACAGCAGCACAGTGATATTCACCTGCAATGTCAGCGCTGGGGAAGCAGCCATGGACACATCCCAGGCCTGGCTGGCTTGTTTAGCAGCATCAGTGAGCTCTGGGTTCCATGAGTGACTAGGTCTCCAAAATAAAATGGAGAGCAATCGAGGAAGACACCCAATGTCAACCTCTGGCTTCCATGTGCACACATACCCACACACCTGTATACCCACACACGTGTACCCATGCAAAATAAATCATACAAAATTGGATTTCTTCCCACCTTGGACACAAAAGCTATGAGGACAAAATGAGGATGGGCTCTAAAGGTGATAGGACCTCTCTTCTCTGCTCACCTAAGCTGTTTGATCTGAGCAAATAAAATCCTCTCTTAGGTGACCTCCATCAAGATCATCAGGAGTTTGAAGAGGAGAGAACATGATAAGTATTTAGCTATTGCCAGGGATAGAGTCACTGTAGTGATGACTTGCCAAATTTGTAAAGTTACCTATCAGGCTTTTCTAAAATCATTTCTGTTTCAACGATGTTGGTTTTATCACAACCTGTAGACATTCCATATCTATAGATATAATTCCATGTATTATATGGTCACCCTCTTCAACTAAAGGTTACCACCTATTTTTCTCAGCCAAAGTATGTGTTCTTCAAGATCCACACCCCACCTTGAGCATTCTATCCCAATAGGAATGCATCTATTCTAAACTCATGAATGGCCACAAATACATCACAGATGTGACTCACATACATCACCCCCACCCTGTCTGAGCCTTGGAAGACATCAAATCATGGGATACTGATCTAGTCAGCTGAGACCAAGCTTCAAAATCCCCCTTCCCTACCATTTCAAGTGACCAGATTGGTCTGTGATTTAAAATTAATTTGCTACCCCAGAGTTTAGGTTAAGTCTTCATGGGTATATATTTTCATGAGATTACATTCCATGATTTGTGAGGTAAAGATGTTTAGAAAAAATAAAATACATTAGGATATTCCTGAAGGGTTTGTTAGATCTTCTTTGCTAGCCAATGAAACCCACATCTCTTTCTCTTCACTCTACTTTCTAAAGGGGCAAACATCCAAAAATTAGTAGAAATGCTGTCACAGGAATAGGCAAGAAAGTAAGTTTAGTTGTGTCCATATGTAAGTTGCAAAGAAATTTTATGCCCTCGGTTTTTGAATTTTCTTCATACAGTGCAAACATTCAGTAGTGCTCTTGTGAATGGAGCAATGAACTAGGGTTAGTCTTCCCTGTAAGAAACAAGGCACACAAATAAGAGTTCCTCCTTTTAACTCCTTTAATTCTTCCCAGTGAAAAAGTCATCTTCCAGAACTTTAGACATCAAAATTTCAGCCCAAAGACCTGTCTTTATGAAAGAAAATAACTGCCTTTGCTAAGATTTTTATTCTTCAAATAATGTCTAAATTCCCTCTCTTTTTTTTTAACACATCATTCCACTTTTTGTCATTTTTGATGAAGTCTTCACTTTTCTGCCTCATTCTTTAGACTTGTCTCTATCAAATATCAGTTATTGAAGATTTCAATGAAAAGTTCATGATTGCCTGGTGGAAGGCTGGGAGCATCCTTTTTCTAACTTTGCACAAATACTAAGCAGGTGTATGGCTGACCTTGGAAACAAATCTCTCAAAGACACATTGAACTCAAAGTCTCTGGCTTCAGAGGTGTGTTCAGAGAATAAATGAGACCACAGATAGGAAAGACTACAGTGGTTTGGGATCAAGTTCAAAATTATCTTTGCATTCATTTTATTCTTTCTGGTTTCTGAATGGATGGACCCACCACATGGTCTCATCTTTCCCCTATAGTTCAAAGGCACCACACAGGTTACTAGATGTCACTTTTTGTTATAGCCATCAAGTAGGGGAATGACCTTTGTCAGAGAAACTTGAATCTGTTTGTGTGGAAGGGGAGAGGAATTAGGGACAGAGGACTTGTTTTGAGTCTTGGCTCTAATACTTAAAACACTGAGCAAATTGCTTGAACTCCTGAGTCAGTGTCATCTGCAAAATGGGAATGAATACAGACGGTTACGAAACGCTTGAGTGCTGCTCCAGTGTAAATGCTTATTAAATATTTACTAAATCTGTTTCAAAATGACGCATTCTCAATATCTGAGGAGCTTGAATGTCTATCAGATCAATTATTTGCTCGACTCTGTTTCTCAGTAAACTCTCCGCTGTCTTCTAGCCTCAGCAAGGACTGAATTTTCCAAACAGACAAGTTTGTCAGGCTTAGAGAAAGAAAGAGACAGATTTGCAAGGATACCAAAACTAAAAAGGTATTTCCAGACTATCTACTTTGTTATTATGGAGAATACAAGAGAAAGGGATAGAGAGAAGGCTTCATTACTGGCAAAGCCAATTTGACTCTTGCAAACCTAATTAAACATGTCTTGAGTATATGAAATATATCATCTCCAGATAACACCATACGGTGAAGTTCTTCATCTTATTAAGAGCTTGCATTAATGCTTCTTCAACATAAATTTTATACTCAGACAGGTACTGTTTAAGAAGGTTCACAATAGGAATGACCTGAATTAGGGTGACAGAGGCAAAAGATGGATCACCCTTGCCTGTCTCGACAAGAAGAGGGATGAGGATTCCATCTTCCATTATGACCCCAATCTAATGTACTAACATTAAGATCTGACAAAGCTTCCTGCCTCGGGCCTCAAACATCCCTGAAATTCTGCACCAGGGTAAGGGGCATCATTCTCCAGAGGAATAACCCCCACCCCTCAGG
>PVHP010006824.1:16269-59144 GCA_004024765.1 Zapus hudsonius | reverse complement strand
AAAAAAAAAAAAAACCCAAAGGATGATTTAAGTCCTAAATTCCATGTGGCCCTTACATCTCCTCTATCACATAGGAGATTTGATTATGACCATCACTGGCTGAATTTCAGTAACTTGGTCACCTTTTTAAAAGTGAAATCAGCAAAATTTCCAAATTGAATGTCATTTATTTTAAAGCCGAAGACCCAGGATTGCTTGTGAAGAGGAGAGCTGTCTTCTGGCTCCGTGTCTGTTGTGCCAGAGACGTGGTCATACCCTGGATTGACGCCTTCTCTCCTCCACCATTATTAATCTGCATTCACCACCTTTCAACGTAGGAAGGAGTGGGCTCTGCCTGGCCCAGTGGGGTTCTATTAGTCTGTCCCTTGTCACTCCTTCACCCATCCATCAGCAGAGACGGCTCCAACCCCCGAGTGCTGCAGGCACTGTGCTCAGTACTGTCCTGGACACCAGTGACCTTCCAGGAATACAATTTCCAGCCTGGGGGAAAGCCAATCTTGGATGAAGTGTGGGCAGAGGAGAGCCGTGAAGGATGATGAGGTGATGCTCACCCAGGAGGCTTGGAGAGATGGGCAGGGCAGCGCCAGGAACAGCTGGGGCTGTATCCCTTTCTCTGCCACAGTGCTCCCGACTCTAGCTGACTTCTCAGCGGGCATACATGTTCTCCCACAATCTGGCCTCTGCCTCAGTTTTCCACCTTCTCCCTCTAGCCTCCTGCCTCCTGCTAGCCTCTCAGCTCTTCTCTAGCATTCCCAGGCTCTCGCCATGTGCTGAGTTAGTGCTGAGTCCTGGTTCCTCTTGGCTGTAAGGGTCGTGGCTCATGTGCCCTGGGAATTTGGAAATAAAGAACCCTGAGGCCTGGGAGGATGGCTGTGACAAGAGGGCTCACAGCTAAAAGACCTCTTAGTTTTCATTTCAGAGTTCTTGCGTGTTCTCCAAGAGTGAAGGGTTGGTGTGATCTAAACAGCTTGGTGGACTTCATTAATCTGGGTAGTTGAACACACATGTGTGCATCTATGATCAGCCTTGGCAGGGCCGTAGCAGACACTTCAGTTATATCTCATGAAGAATGAAAGCCTGGAAAATAACTTAATGCCCCCAAACCCACAATTGAATATGGAGGCAACTATTTATAATGTGAATCAGTACATATGCATATCTGTTTCTATACACGTGTACATGCACACATGTGGATTTGATTCTTTCCTTACGCCTTAGAAACCTAGAACTTCTATTTTCCAAAATCAAAATTGGAATACAGATGTATCAGGTTAGTTGCTCAGTTTTAAAAATGATTTTTTAAAAAAATCATTTTAGTAAATTTTTTTTATTCTACTTAGCCAAAACCTACCTGTTCTCAACTTTCAGATTAGCCTTTATAAGGGAAAGATGTGTGGAGTTCAAAGCAAATGCCACTTTTCATTCTAAATGAGGCTGCACATTAATTTGCCTTCTCTGTATCCCATGTAGACAGTGGAGCTGGTGCTTAAAGATGCATCAGGGTGTCTTGCTTCGGAATCTGTGAAGTCGGAGGCTTCCCTCTCTGTGTTTGCGGCTGCAGAATGATGTGTATATGGTCTTTGTTAACTCCATCTGGTTAGCGAGCCTGAACAGGAAATTGGATGTTGCTGTATATGTATGGATATCCACAGGAGACTGCGCTTGGGAGCCAGCCACACATCTCCAGTGGGTTTTCAGTTTTCCTATCCGCATCTTGCTGGAGAGCTGTGGAGTGCAGGCTCATGCCTCCAGTGTGCTGTGGGCCGGGAGTCCATCCTGGGATTTGCAGTGTGCCTGACGCAGGCCTTGTTTCCTTCCTGTGTTGGAAAAGGGTTATGATTGTCCCAAGGCCCTTCCTGTGTGACATGGAGGAATGAGACGTCTTTTTTTAAAAATTTATTTATTTATTTTTATTTTGCAAGGTAGGGTCTCACTCTAGCTCAGGCTGACCTGAAATTCACTATTAGTCTCAGGGTGGCCTTGAACTCACAGCGATCCTCCTAACTCTGCCTCCCAAGTGCTGGGATTAAAAGGCGTGCGCCACCACGCCTGTCAAGGAATGATAAATCTTGAAAATAGAAAATAACTACTGTGACCTATAAATGTGAATAATTTTCCTAAACCTTTGTGACACTATTCCAGAACAGAAGTCAACCCTCAGCGTTATTATTCCCCTTTGGTGTAATGTTCTCATAGCTTCGAGTTCCTCTTCTGATTATAGGGAAGTAAATTAAATTTTCTGGGCAAAGAGAATTCCCATGTTGCACAGTTTGGCAGTATTTCGGTCCCCAGTGGACTAGACAGCAGAAAGGACGTGCAGTGTGGTGTCTCGTGAGTAGGGCAGGGTGGCAGTCTCGGAAGCCATGCTTGGCACTTGGGTTGCTAAGGCAGGGCTGTAGGTGGCCTGCTTATTAACACTCTCTCTCCAGCCTCCGTGGTGGGTCTCTGCTTGTCTGCACCCAATTCATGATCCGATGCCCATCTGCAGAGAACAGGATGAGTTCCTAATTCTCTTCTCTGTACTCGTTCTTTCTTCCCTTCATTCTGAGTCATCTTTGATTGAGCAAAACAAAGCTACTACTGTTAAATAGACATCTCTTCAAACAAAAGTCCTGGTTTCTGTGTGTGGTAGGGGGTGGTTTTGATGGGCCCAGTCATTTATGGTGGGGGTGTTTTAAGCCGTGGATCAGGAAGAAAGAAGCTGACGTCTTGCCAATGCTGAGGAGAAATTGTTTTTCTCTTACGTCTCCGTCCTCAACTCAAGCACAACACTTGCTGCCCTAACTAACATTTTGTTGTCAGTACAACTCCTTCCACCATTTCTTTCGTCCTTTTAAGATACTTTACGAACGTAGAGGCTTTATTTGGATGGCTAAAGTTGCCAATAATAAATGAAGTACTATAATATTGGCAGATTGTAGGCAGAGTGCACACAAACACGATTTGCTATCTTGCTCCAGACACTTTAAATATTAATGTGAAGTGGACACGGCAGTCAGCACCCAGCCTTGTGGGGGTGGGCTGAGGATTGGCCCAGTCTAAAGGTCAGCTTGGGTCTGGAGTTGCATGGAGTTGGTAGAGACAGTGAGTTAGCAGACCTCCTGCAGAGGGGACTCCAGATGATGGGAACAGGCCATTTTAGAAGGCTGATGTGAGCCCACTTGATGGCACCTGCCTAGAATCTCAGCATTTGTGAGTCAGGGGCAGCTGGGCCTTGAGGACAAGCTACCTTGGGCTACGTGATAAGACCTGATCTCAAAAATAGAAATGAGGAAGGTGGGGAAAACCTGCCATCTGGGTTGATAGGAGAGATTTGAGTGGTGGTTTTGGTTTGTTGTTTTAATTTTTTTTTTTTGTACCCCAGGCTGGCCTTGAACCTAAGGTGATTCTTTTGCCTTACCTGCCTGAGTGCTGGGATTACAGGCATGTGCCACCATGCCTGGCTGGAATACTCATGTTTCACATGTCTTAGTCTATGGATGGCTTGTAGAGACCCTGAAGGTATTTGTGTATGTGTGGTTTTTCTGACTCCAGAAACAAAAACTTCATGCCTGTTCCTTTAGGAGTGCAGAGATGGGTCTAAAAGCAGGTATCTGTAGCAACTGTAACTTTACAGAATTGTGGGCACATTAATGGTCTTTAACAGATAAGAATTACGTGGTGGTGCTTCACGGGCGGTTTACATGAAAAGTTTACTTGGTTTTCATGCCCCCCCTTTTTTCTTCTGCAGCCTTTTGAAGAAGCAGAATGCTGTTCTAGACACAGAAAAAGTAAGTTTTTCAAAAAACATTTTATTTACAGCTTGCATAATTGTAGACAATAAACCACGATAATTCCCTCCCCACCCCAACCCCCTCTCAATTGGTCTCTATCTTATTTTGATAATCATCTTTGCCTCCCATTTTTAAGATCTTAAGAAAGTAGTGTTGGGCTCTACAAAGTAATGAATATCAAAGCCATTTTGTGTCTGGAAGTTTCGTTGTAAGCACTCCTCCCCTTCCTTTGGCTCTTACAGTCTTTCCACCACCTCTTCCACAATAGACCCTGAGCCTTGGGAAGTGTGACAGAGATGTCCCAGTGCTGAACACTCCACTGTCACTTCTTCTTAGCACTATGGTATCTTTTGAGTTATCCCAGTGGTCACCACCATCTGAAAAAGAGAAGCTTCTCTAGCCAAAAGTGAGAGTATATTATATGAGTATACACATTTTAAAAAGTGTTCGTAAGGCATTTTAATAGGCATAATATATGCATTTAGCCAGACAACAGCAGGCATTACTCCCCTAGGGCTCATAACCTCCCCCCACCATAGGCTTTTGACTAGGTCTTCAGTACCAGGCACGTATTATCTCCTGTGGAGTGGGCCTCCAGTCCAATTAGAGAGCGGTTGGTTTCCCCCACAATAGACGTGACACTATTGCCCAGGTTGGCTTATTTGGCTTGGCTGGCCAGTCTTAAGGTCCACTGCTGTTCACTACCCTTTGTCTCCCAGAGGGCTGCATACAGCCATAACTTGGAAAAAGTAAGTTTTGTGCTGAGGTACCTTGTGAATTAGAAAGCTTTTCCCACAGGGACACTGGACAGAGTCCACTTTCTACTGGGATGACAGGCGAGTCTGCAGGGATATTTTATTTTAGTCTATTTTATTTTTCTTGAGTCAGGGCTGACCTCAAACTCGCTATGTAGCTGAAGGTGACCTTGAACCTCCTTATCCTCCTGCCTTCACCTCCCAGAGGCTAGAAACAGGCTGGATCCCTAGATTGTTTAAGAGAGAAACAGACATGGAGACGAAGCTGGTATATAAAATAGAAAATCTTAGATTTCTTCAATTTGGGCAATTATGGAAACATGTTTTTTGCTATACGCTGTCCTTCTGCCGACAGCTGTCCCCTTGCTGATGAGCCTTTGGGCCAGTGAGGGAGGGCAGGGCTCTCTCTTGAGACTGGATAAGGGCCCTGTTCTGTAAGCCAGTCATGGCCACTTTTTCCTCTACTTTGATGGCTGATGCGTACCTTGGCCCTAGCTGTACCTTTGAATTATGGCCACTGTACAATAATTTATTCTCTCATTCACTTCACCACTGGGTGTTCGAGATAACATACTGAACTCCACTGAGGGAAAAAAAAAGAAAAAGAAAAAAAGAAATGGATGTGGCAGACAGTACCTGGGTAATTATGTCACCACGTGATAGCGCTATGTAGGAATGGTTCCTGAAGCCCAGACAGGGCTGGGCTGTCCAGAAAGCAGTTTGGTGGAGTTGAGCCCTGTTTCCATTCTTTCTGGAAGTGGGTCTTCTGGATGTCTTTCCCTCGCAGGGGCCTCAGGTTCCCACTGAAAGACCGAATTTTAACAGGTCTCACTGGCCAGCCAGGGAGTCCTAGGCCCAGTCACATCGCTGTTCTGAGTGACAGTCCTCAGTTGAGGCCGTGGCCCCTTGGGAATTGCCACCCCATCCTCATCATCATCAGGGACTTGGGGTTGCTTCTCATTCTGGATTTCAGCATGAGGGAAGTTCTTGAACTCCAGCCCTTCTGGATGCAGATGCTGTGTCCTTACGTTAGGGCAGCATGTGTCCGAAACACTGCCCCAGCCTAGGACAGGCAGTTCCCTGATGTTGGGTCCCATGCAGACCCATCACTAATGCAGAATGGACTTCACTCAGGGTTTTCAGCTCACACAGATGGGAGCGTTAGGGAGAAATATCCAGGCTCTGGTCAGAACAAGACAGAGGGAACCTTTCAGTCTCCAGGCACTTGGGTTTGGGTGGTGGAGGCCAGGGGCTGTAAAGGGATGCAAAAGGGATGTAAAGGGAGGTAAGCACATGTGGTCAGAGATGGCCAGAGGAGGTCAGGGTTGTCCAGGAAGCTCTGGGGATTAGCCCAGGCCGCAGGGCTTGCTCTGCATAGTCAGCTCTGGCTGAGTGAATCCACAGGGGCGGCCCAGTGCCAGGCACTGTCCACAGGGTTGGTCCAGTTCTGTTGTTAACTTCCTCTAAGACTTTACGTAAACCTCTCCTCTCCGAGCTTTGTTTTCTCTCCATGGAAGTGATTCCCCTTTCAGAACATGTAAAATTATGTTTTTCAAATTTGGAAACGCAAACCACATGTACCTTTTGTTGCCTGACTTGGGTCTTGTATCCGAGCTGAAGCATTCCTGGTGAAGGCAGCCGGGGAGATCCTGGAAGGCTGGACTTCTCCAGCGGCACCTCCAGGTACACAGCTGGCTGCCTGCCTGTCCAGCAGAGGAAGAGTAGGTGGCACTGACCCAGCCCTGTGCATCTTTGCAAGCATGGGGGAGTTTAGATCTCATTAGGAGATGCTTCTTGGCCTGTGACATGAACTTGAGCAGCCACCGGAGGTCTCTGCCTGTTCCCTGGGCCAAGCAGCTAATGACCTGGAAAGCACTCACTGCCTCCAGGGAGTTCACCTTTCGCAAAGCCCTGCTTCAGCTTCTTTTTAGTGCTGGCAGAGGGCCATTAGCGCAAGCACCAACCCTTCTTTCTTGCCCGCGTTCATATATCTGCCTAGACAGTCTGGCACAGGAGTTCCTCCGCTGTACAAATGAGTACCCATATGTAAGAGTTCTGAAATCAATCAGGTTGTTTGTAAAGTGAGCATTTCTGAACAGACAGCACTGCACGGGAGGTCACACGTAGGCCAGCATCCGCCCTGAGGGACTTGGGAGTTGATTGGATGTCTCACTAAGAGTGTCACTTCCCCAATACTGCAGACCTGTGAGGGGAATTCCATTCAGATCTGTCTGGGTCCAGAGCCCTCTGTTTCCCATACTGCACCTTACTAGCATTGTTAGAGTATTTGTGTGCCTTTTCCCAGAAAGTTCTATGAATAAGGTATAAGAATGCAGTGTCAGTGTCTAGAGCCCTTCTCTGAAAGTCCTGTGTCTCTAAGTCTATGGCCCGTTGCCCAGTCTTCTGGCTCATAGTAGGCCCACCAGAAATGTTGGCACAATGGCAGCCAGATTGAGTGGTGAGGAGAGCTGGTGCAGCCTCCGTGGTTGGTGTCTTTTGATACTCGCTAGGGTCATGGCTTCTCTTCTCCACCCAGGCCTGTTATCTCTGGATACGACAATCATTCCTTGGCTTTCCCTCCAAAAGCACAAAATTTCATGAGACAACCAAATAGAACATTCTTCAGAATGAGAATGAAGTGATCTGGGCAAGCAGCGAGTCCAGAGGTAAAAGGGAGAGGCCTCGAGCTCACAAAGAAAATATCAAGAGCTTTTTTTTTTTTTTTTTTTTTTTATATTGACTCTTCTAGGTTCTTGAGTATGGGTTTCATAAATCAGTTTTTAAATGTATAAAGTATAACTTCTAAAAAGTGACATCTAGGTGCATCTGAATTTTGAAGAATGGGTCAGAACAAAAATGTATTTCTTTAATATTATAAAAGGCTAATTAAATTGAGCCAGGTTTTCCATATTTTGTCATTTAAATCCTAGTTTAGGTGGATTTGAGTGAAGTGAAATGTAGATTGGTCATGATGACCCTAAGAAGGTCTTTCATGGCATCCGCCATTGCTTGTCTGTCTTGGCTGCCTGTCACTTCTGTAGCGTCAGACACACTAAGAATTCTTGTATCACCAACTGTTCTCAGGGTCTAGACAGCTGCATTCAAGCCACGAATACTACTGTCTGATAGTCACAGTGGCCTTCCACTACAAAAATACTATCATCAAAAAAAAAAAAAAACACAAATAGAGACGTTACCTCTACTTGAAAATTATTTCTTTTCTCTTGGAATGTGTTTGTATGCATATGCGTGTTCTTTTTTTCTGGCATAGCTTTGGTTTTCATCTTAAGTTCTTGGAGGAATGATAAAAATAACCTAGATTTTTTGATTGGGGTCAGAAGTCTTATGGGCAAAGATAATCTAGCTCTAAACAGCTGAGTGTTTGAAATTTGAGGCTGCATCTGGAATCAGCTTTAAAGCCTGTGCAAGAGATTCCTGTCTAGCTGACTGGGGGCGGGTGGGGAATGTTAGAGATTAACCATGGTAGTTTGCTCTTCGTTGGGGGAATAGGATTCCCTAGGCTATGTGGGTTGTCCAGAAGTTTCAAAATGTTGATTGTAGGAGACATGAGGGTGTGTCTTCAGGGCCAGTGTGGGAGGGCATGGTTTAGAGTGCCCTGCCCCCCCGGGCATGCTGGATCTGGGAGGGAAGTGGAGGATGGACCAGCACTCCAAACTTAGCTCCAAGCCATCTGAGGAAGCCACTGCTTCCTGACTGGAGCCAGGGGCATCGATCGGTGATTCGGGGCCTAACTCTGAGTGTCCTGTAGTTTCTTAGGACATGTGTTTCAGGCTGACCAGCCCTGGGGTTCTCGTACATTCTGCATGCCCCTGGCCGCAACCCCACACGTGAGCTGATTGGATGGAGGGAGGACCTGGCCCATTTTACACAGCCCGTTTCTGGAGACTAGGGATCAGGAAAAGGGAATAGCTTGGAGTTGGGGAAAAAGAGTAAGAGAAAAGGAAGGAATGTGCATAGAGTTTTGTTTTAGACTCAAAGACAAACATTTTTAGTCCAAAAATGTTCCAAATGATCCAAAAATATTTGAGGTATCACCCATGATAAGGAGTCGGCTTTCTCTTACATAAATCTCTGGATTGTAGAGAGCTACCATCGAATAAGAAAAACCATGCCCCTGCCAACCCGAATTTTCAAGGGTGATACAAGACCCCTCTTTCTAGACCTTAAACCTGGGGATCCTTTTCTTTTTTAATATTTTATTTATTTGTAAGGAGGGAGGGAGAGGAGGGGGGAGGGAGGGAGAGAGAGAGAAAGAGAGAGAGAACTGGTGCAGCACACCAAGGCCTCTAGCTGTTATAAATGAACTCCAGATGCATGCTCCACTTCCTGCATCTGGCTTTACGTGGGTTCTGGGGAGTTGAACCCAAGTCATTAGGATTCACAGGCATGCGCCTTAACTGCTGAGCCGTCTCTCCAGTCTGACCATTTTCTTGTATTCCTCATCTTATTAGCATTCATTGTTACAGAAGACAAGAGCTGGGGGTCTGTTTAAGACACTGTCGTCATAACAGAGGAGCCCTCAGTCATTCTTGGGGGAGCCTTCCCCCGGAGTCCAGAGTTACTGTGGGATTTGTCGTCGAGGTTTGCATTACTTGGTTGTATGCTTTGCATAGACTTACTGTTTCCTGAAGCTGCATGTGAAGGGTTATCAATGAGATGTGTGCCTGTGGCCAAATGATGCCTTTGTCACTGGCCTAAATACTGGTGAGCAGAACTGTGCTTGTTCCGAGCGCTGTGGCCTAGGCTGTAAGAACCACACGGATTCAGGCTTTTTCCTAAGGAAGACCCTCAATAACATGGTACCTAAGCAGCAGATCTGCTTGTTAGTTTTCTGTGGCTGCAAATGACTGCAAACTTGATGACTTCAAACAACAGATTTATTCCCCACAGTTCTTCCGGAAGTCCAGTGTCACAGTTTTGGTAGATCTATACTACTTCCAGGGGCCCTGGGGAGAATCTATTCCTTCCTCATCCATCTTCTGGTGGCTGCTGGTACCCTTGACTCGGGGAGGGCTAGAGGGGAACAGACTTCTCTAGGGATACTTCTCATCAGTGGTGGCCTGGTTAAATACTCCAGGTGTCCTTAAAGAGAGCAAAGGATGTCATGTTGGGTATTTAGTGTCATAAATTTTGATTGCAGGAGTCAGATGAGCAGGAGCTCAGCCTAAGAAAAGGTCCAAGCCCAGGGATGTACAGAGGGTCCATGTACTGAGGACAGTGAAGGCCCAGGACTCTACAGAGGGTCCATGTACTGAGGATAGTGATGGACCCAGGGCTCTACAGAGGGTCCATGTACTGAGGACAGAGATGGTCCAGGGCTCTGCAGAGGGTCCTGAGAAATACTGATTCTGATCAATCTGAATGTATATGTAGAACTAAGAGCACACACCTCCACTGTACACTGGAGAGAGAGCAGTGAGATGTCTTCTTACAGTTCCTCAGCACAGGAACAGAAACAGCACCCTATTCTGAAGTTTCCAGTGCTCTCCCCACTCTCTCCTGCAGAGAAACCGTCTGAATTCTGTGTTCATCATTTACCTATTCATCTGAGTAAACGTTTCTTAAATAACCAATTGTTAAGTTTTGTTTACCTGAGTGCTGCGTTAAGTGGCACTGTTGTACCTTGGTCTTTTTTATGATTTCACCCCTTGATGTATGAAGCACCATGCCTGGAATTCACTTCTCTTTCCTCCTCTATAATACTGTGTCCATCATGTGAGGGGGTCACGGTGACCTGGTCTCTCTGAGCCAGTGTTGGGTCATGTTCAGGTGTTAGCTGGTTTTAGCAGGGCTGTTGGGAATGTTCCTGAGTGTATACCCTGTTGCCAGACTGCTCCTGAGCTCATCTAGCAGTGTGCACCTTCAACTTGACTGGACACTACAAATTGTTTTCCCAGTCCAGTGTTACCCTTTGACATGTCTTTGCGGAATTAGTAGCTTTTCACTTTTTTCACCATATTCACCTACTTTTTAAGAGGAGGGAAGCGCTGGAGAGATATCTGGGCAATTTAAAGGTGCTTGTTTGCAAAGCCTGAATGGCTCAAGTTCAGCACCCATGAAAAATCAGATGCACAAAGTAGTTCACGTATCTGGAGTTTATTTATAGTGGCAAGAGACCCTGGCACACCCATTCTCATTCATATTCTCCCATCTCTTTCTGCTTGCAAATAAATAATTTTTTTTAAAAAAGGAGGGGAGTCTAGAGGAAATGCAAGGCTAGCTAAACATCAGAGAAGAAAAGGATGTCATGCTGCTGTGAGGGGAGTGCCCCTTCCCATCGAGGTGTAGAGCAGTGACAGCTGGTGAAACAGAGACAGGAACTCGTGTGGTATGGTAGTTTGAAGGTATGTCCCCATAGACTCAAGTCACTTTTATTAAACTTCCTATTGCTCCCCTAGCAGGCAGGTCCCTGCTACAAGGGGGCAGGCGTGTGGAGGGAGGGAGGGGGTGGATCCTGGAGTCCAGCCCTAAGGTGTGTTTGGAGCAGGTTGAGCTCTGAAGGGTTTTGTGGTTGCTGGCTGTTGGTGTCTCTCTGTGCTGATGATCTGTGAAAGGGAGCCAGCTTCTTCCACCATTAATAGTGTTCTCCTGGATTTTGTAAACCTGAATTAAACTCCTTTCCTCCCAGAAACTGTGTCTGGTTGGATGTTTGTCCCAGCAAGGTGGAGCCAACTGTAGCATTTGGCTGGAGTCACATTGACTTGGTTGGAGTGATTTGGTTGGAGTGGAATCACCCAGCTATCCCTGACCAGCAGGCACCTTTGTGCACAGTCGGGCCTTCAATGCTGCCACAGTGAAGAGAGCAGAGATGAAGCAAATGGTTGACAAATGGAGTCTACAAAGCTCTTAAAACAGATAGAAACAGGAGCATTCAGGTATTTTGGCAATTTCTTGTTCTAAACACAAGTGAACCTCTTATAGCCATGTGTACCGCTGTCCACATTCAGCACATTCACACCAGGCTTGACATGATGGCATCCTTCCTGGAGCTGCTCTGGGGCTGCTCATTCACTTGACCTGAGGTAACAGTGGGTCTATGGTATGATGAGTCCATTTATGGAGCTGAGTCAGTCCACAGCCTGATGCACTCCGAACTGTGCCTATCCACAGTCCTGGCACTCATGTGCAAGTTCTGACCACTCAGGTATTTCAGCTGATGGGGTGTTTGCTGTTGAGAGGATTTTCGTTCTTCCAAAGGTGTAGATTTCAGGAAAGGTAACTTCTTTTGTTGTTGTTGCTAAGACTGAAAGTTGAACATTAGCCCATTCAAAGCATGTGGCCCCTGGAGGCTCAGGTGCCTCATCATACCTCACCGAGGAGGAAATAAGAGAATCCCCAACTTTCTGAGAACTGTTGTAGGCTTCGCAAGTCCCTCTTTATTAATAACATTCATCAGGTTTATTATTGGCTTCCAGGACAGAGGCCACTAATGGTGGCATTTTCAAGGTATCACAATCTTACCTGTTGACTGGTATTGTCTGTTAGAATTTGAATGCTAATAGTACCTATTTGGGGAAGCAGAGTAATGTTCTGGAAATAACATTTGTGCATTGCCAAAAAAAGAACCTCTGTTCCACAATTGAGGCCTCATTATGTAAACTGGACTACTCCATGGACCAGCATGTATTAGTTATGATGGTAATAGTTAAAATAAGTTGGACAGACATGTAGGTTATTAAATAGAATGAAAGTAGGAGATCAAATTGCTTGTGGCAAAATTCTTATATGGGAAAGGCCTAGAAAAATCACAACACAGTGTGCTCCCAGTTGTATTTGAGACTATGGGATTTTCTTCTCCATGTTAATGTGCTTCTATAACTTTGATAATAAAGTTAACTAAAAGGATGGATTCTAGAGGCCAATCTGGGTTCAAGTGGCTATTTTCCCATTAGCCAGCTGTTTTTCCTTGGGTAAGCTTCTTCACTGTAGAGCTGGCTGCCTTGGAAACTCAAAGATGTTTTCTCTACCTGCTCACATACAGCTGTTGCCAGTCCACTGAGGTGAGGTGCTAAGATTCTTACCCCCGCCCCCACGCACCCGCCCCTGGTTCCTATGCTTCCCTGCTTCCCTTCTCTGCTGAAACCAGCCTTACCCAATCCACACCCAGAGGCCATGAGTGAAGCCTGGTTATTGCTGGTTTCTATTTTGTCTGGTTGTGGCCAGGTCCCTCTCAGTCAGCAATTAAGACCTCTTGGAACTTCTGTTTTCAGCACTGATAACTCAGGGTCATTTAAGAGAAGTGATTGATGAGTGAGAATACTTGGCCTTAAGTGGCGAGAGGGAGACTTGAACTTCCTAAAAGCCCCAGAATGTCAGCTGTGTTCAAATACATATATTTGACAGAAACATGCTTGGCAATTTTCAGGCTTCCTTATTAACTTCCCTTGTCTTGTGGGGATGAAAAAGTGTAAATTTGCTAAGCAGGGTGGCAGTTTCCTTGGCTTTGCCAGATTCATTGAAGAGATAGGTACAAATTGACCAGGATCTCCAGGGCTAACCATGAGCAAGAAGATGTTAAACCGAGCTTTTCGAAAGATTGTGACACCTGTGAGCTGGCCATGCTGGTGCAGAGGCTGTTCATTGAGAACGGAGAGGAGAATCAGTTTCTAAACAGTACGAGCCAGCCAGAGAGGCCAGATGCCCTGGCTAGTGCCGCCCTGGCTTTAAGGAACACCCCCAGTAAAAGAGGCACATATTCATGTCACCTGACGTTATCCATCTCCTTGGACCTGAGTTCTCCTAGCCTATGCTCTTGGGCCTCTAGACAGAGGCACAGAACTGTGCTCTTGCTCTCTTCAGGGCTAGAATCCACTCTCTGTGCTCTTGGCCTACATCCCATTCACCCAGTCCTCGCTTCTGCCTCAAGCTGGCCTGGGACAAGTGTCTGGATTTGCTGGGCCTTCATTTTGGAATAAGATGGGAAGTATAATCTTTAAGGGCCCTTTCTAGCTCAACAGTCCAAAAAACTCCAGTAAGACCTTTGTCTTTTTTTTTTTTACATCTTTTTTGATGTATTAGCATCTTCAGAGGGACAGGTAATGAAGTTATAGGAGATCATAAGTTGTCATCCCTTCAGTTTTGAGGCTTGGAATCATAGAGTCAGGCCTCTGTCTTCTGGTGAGATCATCACCTTTCCTTCAAGGCCACAGTTCCTCATGTATGATGGCAGGCTTCATGACCCTCTATTACCTAAACCAGCACGAGACAAACCAAATGTAGGGAGTGGACTTAATGGGCTATTTAAGAAAGGAAAGAGGGACTGGAAAGATTGCTCAGTGGTTAAGGTACATACCTGCAAATCCTAAGGACCTGGGTTCAATTCCTCTGTACCCGCGTAAAGTCAGATGTACAAGGTGGTACATGTGCCTGGAGTTCATTTGCAGTGGCTGGAGGCCCTGGTATGCCCATTCATTCTCTCTGTGTGCCTCTTTCTCACTCTCAAACAAAATATTTAAAAATTAAAAAGAAAGGAGATAGAGGGGCTGAGGGAGTTAGCTCAGTGGGTAGTGTTTGCCATGCAAACATGAGGACCTGAGCTCAATCCCAAATGTCCATGTCAAAATGCCAGGAGTGTAGCACACACCTGTAAAGTCAGCGCTGGAAGGTCTCCCCAAGCTCACTGACTGGCCATTCTAGCCTAGTTGGTGAAGTACAGGCCAATGACAGACTCAAACTTCATGCACGTGCACTCACACAATACACATGCCAAAAAAGGGGGTGCTGGGGAGATGGCTCAGTGGGGAAGGAGCTTGCTTGCAAAGCCTGCCAGCCTGTGTTCAATTCCCCAGTCAGTGCCCGCTTGAAGCCAGACGCATAGGGTGGTGCATGCATCCAGGGTTTAGGAAAGAAGCGCAAGATTCACAGGCAGAAGAAGCACACCTGTCTGTCACAGAGGTGTCTGTCACAGGCAGCACACCTGCCTGTCACAGAGCTGTCTGTCACAGGCGGCACACCTGCCTGTCACAGAGCTGTCTGTCACAGGTGGCACACCTGCCTGTCACAGAGTTGTCTGTCACAGAGCTGTCTATCACAGGTGGCACACCTGCCTGTCACAGAGCTGTCTGTCACAGGTGGCACACCTGTCTGTCACAGAGCTGTCTGTCACAGGCAGTGGAACAGTTTATCTAGCCGAGTCCTAGGAAACATATAAAACCACTATTGGGAAAGACTTAAGTGAACTCAGTAAAATAACAGGATGGAAGAATAAAATCAGGTGTATTTCTGCACATGAGCAGGTCTTTTTTTTTAATTTATTTTTTGAGCCTTTTTAAAAAATATATGTTTATTGTCCATAATGAGTTACATTATTTAGTGGGCAAATAATGAGTTGTTATCCCCAATTCCCCAATTCCCCCCCTCCCCATCCCCGATCAGTTGGATATCCTCCTCCGTGGGCTGTCTGTATTAGTCCTTGTGGCAGGGGATCCTGGATATCCTAGTACTCAGCCCGGTCTTCCTGGCCCAAGTGTGTTGTTACTGAAGGGTGCCATGCCTCCGGACAGTCTCCCCCACCACGGCTCTCACAATCTTTCCGCCCCCTCTTCCGCTCAGTTCCCTGAGTCGTGGTGGGTGAGTATTAAGGCTGCTTTAATGTTGTGAGCTTAGGGGTCTTTATGTCGAAAATCCTTGGCTTCTGTCTCATTGGCCTATCCTGTGTTGATTGAATGGCTGTGGTTATAGGTCCCTTGTTCATCTGTCATTGTCTGCTGGGTTCCCTATGGATCCTCCACGATATGACTGTGGTGGCCCCTCTCTTGCCAGGATTTCAGCCATCGGCCTACAGTTGGTTGGTAGGGTTAGATGGGCCACAGCTCTCTTGTTGCATCCTGAAAAACACATTTGGCTTATCCTGAGTTGGTTGAATGGCTGTGGCTGTGGGTCCCTTGTTCATCCCGTCCTTCTCTGCAGGGTTCCATATGGATCCTCCACAATATGACTGTGGTGGCTCATCTCTTGTCATGATTTCAGCTTTTTGCCTGCATGAGCAGGTCTTAACTGGAAAAATCATAGAGAAGTCATGAATAATTCTGAGGCTAATAATAACAGGAAAACATAAAAGCTTTCTAGGAATGTGTGTCCTACAAACCAGTCAGGTGGTGGTGTCTCTGGAGGCTCTCAGATGCAGTGGGTTCTCATGGCTCCAGACAGATCTTGAGAAAGTAGACTCAGGCTGTGTGTCTTTTTTCCTAGGGGAGAAATTCAAGTGAACTTGCATAATCGGTTGCCTTTATTGAGACGTGGGATAGAATGTGAATTCAGATTCATTACTAGGACCATGGGACCTTTTCATGATGGGCCTGCTATGCCCAGAATGTCTTTTCTGTATGTCCGGTGTGGGGTATGGTCCTTAGGGACTTAGGAAGCCTATGACAGTTCCTCAGAAAGTTGTGATTTCTCTTTATTCTCTCCTCCTCTGGGGGTTGTGATGAGACATGTGATCCATCTGGCGACAGATGATCTACATAATGACGTTTTACATGCCCCAGACATTTGAATGTAATCGTTCTTTTAAATTGCTTCATTAAGTCTATTGTTAAGAGTGTAAAACTACCTAAGAGAGACAGGAGGGTTTTTCCCATTTTCAGAATTCAGACAGTTTTGTTAATTGCACTGCTTTACATGAGCAGTAATTAAATGGGTTGGGAGAATGTGTTATATTTTTAGTAACACAGGGATGTCACATTTATAGTGATTACTGCATAGTCTACTTGATAACATCCTTCTGGGGGTGGGTAAAAGGTCATGACTGTTCAAGGTAGCTCCCATGACTTCTTGGCAGATTGTTGGATCTAGCTAGGAGTATAGGTATTAGCAGATCCAGGTACCCCGTGTTAAGGAAGGCTCGTGTATATTAAGGTTTTTGCAAGGAGCCTCTACTTGCAAGGTTAAAATACCCTTCTGGGGGGCATTGTTGATATAAGCCCGTCATCCCAGCATCAGGAGGCAGAGGGATTCAAGGCCAGCCCCGGCAGCATAGTGAGAAAAAGAAATGCATATATGCTCTTTCACATTTAAATTTAAAACTTCTCAACTCAGTGTTTGCCCTGTCGACCATCTTTGGAGTGTGATACCTTTGCTTCGATGGGCTGGCAGGCGCATAACTATAGTCAAGAGTTTAGGATCTTGTTTTCAACATGCTCTTACATGGTGGATTTGTCAAGCAGATAGGAGAGAAACCTTCCAAGCACAGATACTGAAAGCCACTGCAAAAAGCGACTGGAACCCTCCTTGTTCAAGGACCCAAAGATGTGAATCCTTTGTGCAAATCCAGACTGCTAAGTGCCCACTGTTTATCTCAGTGGATGAGTGCTCACCTAGGGAGTGAGCACAAGGCCCTGGGTCCAGTCCTCAGCAGGAGTGGGTTTGGGGGTGAGGTGGGGGGGTGGGTCAGGAGAAACAAACAAGGGAACTGTTTTTCACAGTCCCTGGCCTACACTTGTCTGCTTGTCCACAAATCTGTCTTGATCACCACCGCAGTCTCAGTGGTTCTTTTGCACGGCCACTGATTTCCACTGTGTTTCGTTGCTTCCTTAGTCATTACAGATGGGAAGACACTCTTCTGCCCAGTCTCTCAGACATGCAGAGTTCCCCTCACACAGCCATGCTTTTCAGGTCCATGCATCTAACACTGATACCTCCTTATCATGAATTACAGCCTGTATCTCCTGTGTCCTCTGTGTCACTTTAGTGCAGGCCTTAGACTTCAGGCCTGTGACATCATCCCTGGCAGGAGGGGAGGGAGGTTGAGGCTCACTGAGCTTAGTGAAGGGACGCCTTGAGGTTGGAATCCACTGTTCCCATCACCCCAGAGAAAAAAGAACAGGCTGCTTGCCTATCCAGGTGTAAGTGCTCCTCTGCAGGGCATGTTGTGTTAACTTGCTCTAATTGGCTCTCAGTGTAGTTCTTAAGTAATTGAGGGGTAATTGTAAGCACTGTAATTGTGCGGGCAGGCATAAACCCCAACCAAGTTGGTTTACCTTCCATAGATGGAAAGGTTAGGGTATGCATTGGCAAGGAGAGCAGACTGAAGAAAGGAAAAAAGTTCTTTTTTGTTTAGTTTTATTTTCTTGAGGTAGGGTCTTGCTCTAGCCAGGCTGACCTGGAATTCACTATGTAGTATCAGGGTGGCCTTGAACTCACTGAGATCCTCCTACCTCTGCCTTCCGAGTGCTGGAATTAAAGATGTGCACCATCAGGCCTGGCTGAAAAAACTTCTTTCTACCTACAAAGCTACGATAGACCCCAGATGTCGGCTGTCCTTTCTTTAGTACCTGACAGGAGAGATGGCATGACTCCTAGATATTCAGTGCCATTTACACTGGCCCCCAAATTAGCATGGGTTGGAATGGCCATAGAGACACTTAAAAGAAAACCAACCGCAGCCGTTACTAGAGCCTTCGTGATGTTGATGATAACGAGAACAAGTGTGGGGAGAGGGGGGTATGCAGAGCCCCCCCCTTCTTTGACCCAGCCTGCAATAAGCTCAGCAAGCGCCCAGTTTCCTAACTCACTTGACCGAGAAGGATTGTGACCCTCACATTGTGGGAAGGGCTTCATACGCGCCCCCGTATCTTAGCCGAAAGGACCTGCTGACTTATAAACTGTCATTCTGCAGGGCTTTATGTCCTGTGACACACGTTCCGGCTTATTCTGGACTCCTTGCTGTGAGTTCAGAGTTGGCTTCTCTCGCTGGCCACCTCCCACCAGGCTGTCTGTTCCCAGGATGAGAGGCACTGAGATGATGTGCAAGGGATGTCACAAGCCACATCCTCTCATGGGCTTCAGTTTCCTATTCCCTGACTAAGTCCTTTCTGGCTCCATGACTGTGATTTTACCAAAGATTAAACAAAAGATTCATTATCTAATGACATGTGTATGGAGTACGTGATAGGAGCTAGATCCTATTCTAGGTCTTTCCTTGCACTGAGAGAAATAAACAAGACCACTCACTCTAGTGAGGGCAGAGATGAGTCATAAGAAGGGATCATTCAGACGTGAGGGAGGGAAGGCCATGTGTCTTTGTTGTGGTAAAGGGACGGGCATGCAGGCAGGAGTGGTAAGTATAGCAGAGAGGAACTGTCCCATTTGTCAAGTGACAGCATTTCATATGTATTTCATTGGCCCTCTCCTTTGGATAGCTTTAGGAGAAAGAAATCAGGAGTGAGGAATACACTTTGGATTCAGGAATATTCTTGTCTCAACATAGAGAAGTTAGGAATAGTTACTTTCTCACTGCAGTGACAGAATACCCAGCCAGAAGTAGCTGAGAGAAGGAAAGAGCTTATTTTGGCTCGAGGTTCAGGGAGGAGAGAGGCAGGAACAGGAAGCCAGCATCACATCAGCAAGGAGGAAGCAGAGAGAACAGCACACGGGGCCAGCCTGTAACACCCAGAGGCCCACCCCCAGTGACACACTTTGTACAGCAAGGTTCCACAACCTTCCAGAACAGGACCACCAGCTGGTGACTAGGTACTCAAACACATGAGTCTTTGGGGGACATTTTATATTCAAACCACCACAGTCCTTTTGAAAGAAATCTGAAATGATCCCTAGTGGTTCTCCAGTGTGTGTGTGTGTGTGTGTGTGTGTGTGTGTGTGTGTGTGTGTATGTTTCATGCATGTGTGCACACACACAGATTCATGAACGCATGCACACACATGCATGTTCACTGTCTGAGGAGACTCAGCTGCTGGCATCCCTCCAAACCAGCTTTCAAAGGCCAGCTGGTATGCCATGAAAATGCAGCCCTCCCATCCAGGGAAGAAACTGAAACACAGAAAGGCTAGTGACTCACAGAGTCAGTGAGTCAGGTGGGGCTGGGCCTGTCATCCAGCTCTGGCCAGCCTCCCTGCATCCCTTTACAAGAGGCCCGAAGCCAGTTGTTTGCACTTCCCCTTTCCCATTGCCCATGGACTTCTTCCCCTCCCCCTCCCACATTTGTATAATTAAGAGCTAAAAAAAGACAAAATGCTTGCTCTCTCACCCTTTGTGTCCAGTTTCATGATGTCATGAGGATTTCAAAATAACACGTGGTTTTCTTGTACTTCTCAGTCTTCTTTCTAGTAGGATCTAGAACCCACGAGTGGGCAGGCCCTGTTCTCCTTCCAGCACTCATTCAGGATTAACATTCTCAAAGGAAGGGAGGCCATGCCTGAATTGCAGCAGGAGAGAGCCTGGGAGCCACAGTGTCTCCATCTCCTGGCTCTGCTCATGGTGGCATGGTGCTAGGTAGGCATTCTTGTACGATGCATCATGTAAGGTAACCCTCCCAGAAATTCTGTGTGGTAGGTGTTGATATCTTCAGTTTACTGATTTTAAAAAAATGAAGTCAAAGAATTTTAGTAACCTGCCAGTGGTATGTGGTAGAGACTGCTGGGATTGGAGCTCAGGTCTGTCTAGTTATAAAATTGTTGTTTTTATATGTGATGCTGCCTCTAAAAATAAAATCCAGAGGCTGCGGGTTACTTCAGTACCATATTATAAAACAAATTCCTTCATATTTGTTTTGAGGCAATTAAATGTGTCTTCAGCAGAGATCTTGCTAGTAGGTAAATGGAAGAAAAGGACTCCCCAAAGCCTTAGAGTAGATTGTTTACCATGCACAGAAGTGTGCTCCAAGGAGATCCCACTGAGTCCTGTGGAGCCCTGTTCTGACACATCAGAGGCAATGGCTTTGAGTCTTTGGGTCTTTTCTGTTCCCCCCTTTCAGTCATTCAGCACCCACGTAGTGCTAATGGTAGGCCGGGCCCTCCAAGGTCACACTTACAACGCACAGAGAAACCTACAGGTAACCTTGGGCAGTTTGTCACAAGTATGAGACAAAGATGGTTTCTGGCAAACACAGGGCTCATTGTGTGAATGTGTGAACTTGATAGGAATGGAGGCTGTACAAGAATGTACTCTGTGGTAGCAGCTTGACTGAAAGCTAGTGTTGATGTGGGCAAGGAGTGGTTGGAGGGGAAAGAGAAGAAAAATAGTTCAACTAAAACCTAAGCAAAGGGAAACCCAGAGTAATGGATGAGAGGAAGGAAGACAGAAAAGATGAGAGACGAGCTGAGCTGGGGATGACCTAGAGGGCCCAGGGCATGAGAGCCACAGAAGGAGGTCGGGAATCATGGTTGGCAATGTCCCTGGTTCCCAAGACAGGACAGGATCTCTGTTCTCTACAGGGACTAGCTAGAGGGCCCAGGGCATGTGGGCTGCAGAAGGAGGTTGGGAATCATCCTGGCCTCCCAGGATGGTTTTTTGGATTTCAGAGGATGGTACAGCCTGGTGTGCTGACAGCTTTTACAAGAGTTCTCCACATGCCTGTGATGGTGTTTGCTGCCTCAGGAGGAGGGCCATTTGGAAGTACACTCATTAACCATCATCCAGATCGTCTCTTCAGAGCTATGAGGTCCAAGCAGAGTGACGTGGGCGTTCACTAGATCCTATGGCACCCAGCAGTCATTACTAAATATTCTTCACATCTTGCAGTAGAAGTATTGTACTTTTTCAAAGTTAATAGTGAAGGTGTTTTAAAGACCACATGATCACTGAAGAGTTCCAACTGTTGATCCATTTCATTGTAAAGATGCCATGCTTTTCAGGCTGTTTCCCAGTTAACAACGCTGTTTGACTTCCCAGTAACCTATATCTACAGCTGATGATGACTGTGTACTTCTTGCTTTCGGTTCCTGAGACACAGTGATACGCTGTACTGATTTAAAATAGCGGTCTAGCCGGGCATGGTGGCGCACGCCTTTAATCCCAGCACTCGGGAGGCAGAGGTAGGAGGATCACCATGAGTTCAAGGCCACCCTGAGACTCCATAGTGAATTCCAGGTCAGCCTGGGTTAGAGTGAGACCCTACCTCGAACCCCCCCCCTAAAAAAATAGCAGTCTAATGAAATTGTTGGGCATGTTGTGATACATGGCAGCTACAAATGGGAAGCTGTTTCCTGAGGAAATTTGATGAACGGAAAGTCAGCTTGACTGTTTAGATAATTTCTGCGAGAAGTTTTTTGTTCTTCCTTATGTTTTCCATTTTCAGTTCACCAGATAGTTTATTTGACGAGAGTTCAACACTTGCAACCATTAGCTGAAGCCTCTACTCTAGCATGGTGCCAGAGTTGCATTCAGTATTTTCCAGCAGACCATGTGAATATATAGAATATTCACAGGAAGAAGAGAGAAACTTGGCATTTAAATACTGGATGTTTTCAAAAATAAGGAAGAGCATCATGTGAGAAGCTCTCGTTCTTAGAGAAGGAGGAGAGGCCACTATTGACAGGCGTGTCCGTCTTGCCAGGCATGTCCCCTGCTTGCTCCCCTAGCAGCTCATGTCGTGCTTTCTAGCACTATACATGCTCACAAGGTGCATTCATAGCCCCCAACCCTATGGTGCCTACCAGCAATCCCCCTGAGGAGGGCCCTCAGTGGAATGGGGGCAGGAAGAAGGGAAATGGTGGTACCCACACATGATGTGTCCATACAAAGTTTCTGCTTAATAAGAAAAGGGGGAAGGAAGGGAGAGTATATTTTATTCTGTAATCTGACATTTTCTCCTCAGTGCCTAGTCTTTCAGAAGTCTCGGTGCTAAACATGGTAATAGACATACTGATTTTTCTCAGTCTAATGTTGGCTAAAGTAACGGGGGGGGGGGGGCCTGAGGAGATGGCTCAGTGGGTAAAGCGCTCAGTCCCCCCCAGCACCCACATAAATGCCAGGCATGGTAACATGCAAGCTTGCCTTCCCAGCACTCTGGGGACAGATGGATCCCCAGTGCAAACTGGTTAGCTAAATGTTGCAGTTACTTTCATGTTAGGACAAATACCAGACCAGAAACAGTTCATGGGAGGAAAGAGTTTATTATATATTCCAGGGGAAGTCCCATCTATGTCTGAAGAAGCTGGCTCACTTCTGTAGATCCATAGAGGACAGACACCACCAACAGCCAGCAAGCATAAACAGCCCGAGCTCAGACTTAGGGCTGGACTGAAAGACTGGCCCCTGAGTCACCTCCTCCAGCAGGCTGCTGGGGACGTGAGCTCTGGGTTCATGGGCAGACCCTGTCTCAATAAATAAGAAGTCAGGGGCTGAAGAAGACACCCAACCTCCACCTCTGTCCTCCACACACACATACAAATGTGCACACACTTTAACACTCACATACACATACAGAAAGTGAGCAAGCATTTACAGCTCAGGATGTTTCACATTTTAAGTGTGGCTGCACTGTTTCTCTGTAAAAGCAGGGCGGTCTGGCATCACTTGGCCTCGGTGACCATGGCTGAGGCTGGAGCTGCCTGGTGGCTCCTGTAGTGTTTCTGGGCCTTTGTCTTGTTCCTGTGGGTCCCCACGGCTGTGGTCGATGTTCATAATCACACTACACTTTCATTTTGTAGTGGGGAAATACTTTTCTGCACGGTGTTTTCAACATGAAGGTGACAGGCGGTGGCCTGGTTCTGCTTTCTCCCAGCTTGCCTCTCTCACCCACGCTGCTGCTGCTCTGGCCTCCATCCGCCCTGCAGCTCATTCCCAACGCCCCATCTTCCCCCGCTGCAGGCCTGTCCCCCAGATGCAGCAGGCTTCCAAATTAAGAGAGCCCTCTTCCTATGTCACAAACCCCTTCTGGGGTCCCTGCCCTCCTCCACCTGCAGAGAGATGGTGTGTGGTGTGGTTGATGGGCTGTCACCCTCAGCACTGTCCTCGAAGGCTCCCGAACATCCTCCTCTTCCTCTGTCTCATGCCCCCCTCTCCTGTCTGCCTCAGCCACTGTTCATCCCCATCCCAGCTCAGAAGCAGAAATTAGGTGTTTTCATTCTTTTAAAGGAATTTCGGTTTGTTTATTTTAGAGAGGGAGGGAGAGAGAAAGAGAGGAGACAAAGTGAGTATGGGTGTACCAGGGTCTCTTGCCACACTGCAAATGAGCTCCGGACTCATGGGCTACTTTGTGCATCTGGCTTTATGTGAATACTGGAGAATTGAATCTGGGCTGACAGGCTTTGCACGTAAGCATTTTAAACCACTGCCCCAGAAGTTTGTTTTGAAATCAGACAGTAGAGAGAGATATATAAAGTAAAAATGAAATATTTTTATTTATTTATTGGCAAGCAGAGAGAAGGAGTAAGAATGGGCATGCCAGAGCCTCTTGCTGCCTGATACAAACTCCAGATGTATTTACCACTTTGTGCATATGGCTTCATGTGGGTGCTAGGGAATTGAGTCTTTAAATGTGCCATCTCCCCAGCCTTTTTTTTTTTAAGCCATCATCCTTTCTATTCCCCTTTTCTGAGTTAACCATGGTTAAACCCTGGACACTCTTCCTTTTCCATGTACTATGATTTGTTGCTATTTAACACAAATAGTATCATGTTATGATACAGCTTTTTAACTTGGCAATGACCCTGGTTGGCATAAATTAATCTCTGCTCCACCCATTTTATGATCTGCCAGCTCCTCAGATGGTGATGTTTCCCAGCATAGCATCTCAGTAATTACAGCTCTCATTATGTTGTTTTTATGAGTATATATCAGTTTTTCCTGAGACTCTAAGCTGACTGGGATAGGATCTTTGCTGTACTGTGTTAAAGTACCTGTTAGTATATATTCAATGAGCGAATGTTGGTATTTTTATTCTTGCCCCTTCAGTTAACTCATTCTAATTTATTACACATGTAGCATTAAATTTATGTTATATATTATGTTCAAGTTTAAATATCATAGGCTCCATGGTAAACATGTTGCTATGCTTATTTATAAAGCTAATCTGCTTCTCAGGTCATTTCCTTACAGTCACACATTAGTTTTGCTTTCCTCATTGAAGTCTACCTTGCTATTCAGAAGAGAAGTTTGCAAGCCATTTGTTTTGATTCAAGAAGTATTGGTGGCTGTTGTTTTGTTTTATATATTATAAATGAGTGTGTGTTTTGGCATCTTGCCAAGGAAGATAGTATTGAGTATGCTATTTGTTCTTCATAGAAGCATCATTTATCTTTAAGGGGTCTATAAATGCACAATGGTTATAACCAAAGCTGCCTCAACACCACATCTCTTCTCTTGAAGTGAGCCTTGTCAGATACCATTCGAATCTATTCCTGAGGGTTCTCATTCACTAGCCTGCTGCTCCTAATAGCCCTGATTTAAGAAGAAACCAATGAAAACATCCATCATCTGATAGCTTCGGGATGCCTTCCAAGCTTGTGTCATGGTCATGTAATGTTCTTGGGCTTGTGGGCTGACAAGAAAACACTTGTGTGTTTAGAGTTGATGCTTGAGCTGGTTTTGTCAGAGGTGGATGAGTTTCTCACTCCTGAGTTGAAATGAGACTTTTACATTCTTTGAAAATCTCTCTCTTGGCTACATCCACTAGAGAAGACACCAAGGGTGAGTGTGTGGAATAATATTTTTAAATTTTGTGTATTTAAAAAGCAGGGGAGGTAAGACTACTCTTACCAGCAATGGGCTGCAGTCAGTTGGTTATGGGGATGCTCTGCTTGCATAAGGAGTAAACACAAATCCGAAGGTAAAGAAACTCCATAAAGGCCTTTGCAGTGTGTGGAGTTTTCTATACCTCAGGAAATAGCTGTAGCTTCCATGCAGACAACACTGGTAGATGAGGCATACGACAACAGCAGCAAGACCAAGAGTCAGGTTGCTGTTACTGAGGTGGGCCGTGTCAACAGCCCAGGAGCATCACACAGCACCGTTTAATAGTCCAACATCTTGCATCCATCTAATGTGATCACAAATAGTTCCACTTGGCTTGATCAAAGAATAGCTTAGCTACAGAGTGAGTTCCAGGACAGTATGGGTGATGGAATGAGAGATACATACATACATACATACATACATGCACACATACATGCAGAAAAGTAAAAGGTATTCGCACCCTTAGGTCCATCCTTAGCTTGGTCAGATAACGCCAGGTGCTCTTGTGCTGGGGATGTAGAAGGGTGTGTCTCAGGTACCTGTGTGGCCCTCCGCACTCCCATCTCCTCAGATCCATAGTGCACCCGGAGGTTAGAAGGAAGGCGGAGTGGAGACAGCACTTTGCTCCACCTTATCATCTGTAGGAAGGATTGAAAATACAAAGCATACTCCTTGCTTTAACCCATGAATCAACGTGGCATGAGGTAATTTCATCAAACTTCTGTAATTCAGACAAATGACACCCAGAGGGGGAAGCCTTCCAGTCACTAGGACCTCTCTTCTCGCTGCCACCTCACAGTTGGCTGATTCTTCAGGGCACACGTGCGTGAATCCAGCATTGCTTGGCCCCAGTTCTGCTCTCAGAGCCTGGCCAGCACTGTACTAACCAGACAGCGCCCCATGGAAGAGTCACGTCGCCCTTGTTGAAATCCAAAGAGAACACTTCAACATTTGTTTATTAGGGAAGGCTTATATTTTCTCTTGGATTGAAAGAAAAATAGTTCCCAGAAACGGTTGGTTATTAGCACAGACTGTCTGTTCAGGCTTGATCAAGCCTTCAAGAAAAGCAATGCTTCTTTGTCAGATAAACTGAGGTCTTTGTGTGTGGTGCTGACGGATGGACGGATGGTGAGGATACTTGGATGGATCCTGGACCCAAGAGAGTGTCCTTGACTGCGAGAGTTACAAGGCCAAAAATCAAAATAGTGAGCGAGTGTAAGAATAAGACTTCCTGACGAAATGGAAAAATATGTGCTTACCACTTCAAAAAATCCAAACAGTGCTAAAAAGTCCAAAGAAAAAATGAAAATTGTCCAAATTCCATGCGTTTTGCCTTTTAGACTTCTCCATACAGGTAGGTAGAGGATTTTATGCAGTTGAAATTGAACTATGTGGGCTAGTTTTTAATCTGTTCTGATCACTTAGTGTAATGTGTGGACTCATGTTGTTGAATATACTTTTATATCAAAATTTAATGAGCACATGAAGTTTAGCTGGAAGCTTTCCTGGGCTCTGAATATCCCATCCGTTCATTCCCAATGCTGTTCATTCTTCCTTCACCAAGGGTTTATTTTCAGTCCTGAACTAAGTTCTGGGGCCATGGCAGCAAGTTTCTGTCTCAAAAATATTTAGGCTCTTCCTGTTCTCTGTGGTGAAAGCAGCATGCATTGAACATCAATGTATGTCTTTGCATATGTTTTTTAAAGAATGAGTTCTTAAGCGAACTGGCTGGTTGGTGGATGTACAATTTGATGTTAACTTTACATTTATCACCTAGTCATACTGAGAGAAGTATAAAATGGTGCCAGCGTTTCAATTCTCTGGTGAGACATTTTGACTGCTTGGCTCCTTTGTGAAGAGAAGTGAAGGGATTCTCCAGTGTTCTAACAGAGAGTGTTTCTTTGACTTTTGTTTGGTTGGAATGGAAGCTATTACTAAGAAATACTGACCTCTGTCCTGGAGTTCCACCATTCAGAGATGACTTTTTCTCTTCAGAAATAGGATCATATTTAAAGTACACAGCATCTTGCATCACAGCACATGTTCAACAGCAACAGGAAGTACTTATCCAAGGTTATTTTTCTCTCATTGATTTAGTGGATTGTTTTTTTTTTGTGGTTTTTTTTTTTTTTTTTTTTTTTTGAGGCAGGATCTCATGCTAGCTCAGACTGACCTGAACTCAATTGTAGCCCAGGCTTGAACTCATGGCATTTCTCCTACCTCAACCTTTTAAGTGCTGGGATTTATAGGCCTGAGACACCCTGCCCAGCCTTTTAATAGAGAATGTTGTTGTGTTTTTTAATTTCTACTTTTATTAGAATGAATTAGTTTTATTAGAGTGAAGATTAAATGTAATTGAAAGATATTTTGAAAATTAAAATGATACACATTGTACTTCCCAATTCATTGATCAGGTGTGCTATTTATTATGCAGTCAATGATACGGTCATTTTGGGGGAAACTGTTGATCAACTGGAGGGGCACTGCTTCCACTGTTAGGAGAATGTGGAGTGAGAGCGGCCTCCATGGACAGGCACCCCTTTCTGTTTCTCTGAGGGGTGTGTGGGCATTTTAGGGCAGAGGATAACCTGGAGTGACCTTCCCTGGCACCTTCCACCTTTTCTGAACAGGCTCTCACTGGCCTGGACTAAGAAGGCTAGACTGACGGCCCAGCCCTGGGCTTGAAGCACACTGTGAGGCACTAGCTTTCCTCACATCCTCATGTTTGCAAGGCACTCACTTTACCAGCTGAACTCTCCCCAGCCCTCTAAAGTGGCCCAGATGGACTGCAGAAGAGTCAACATTAAAGTTTAACATCACATTTATTTTAAGCAAAACCAGTTTTTCAAAGAAATTGGTTTGGAGGTTTTCTTTAAAGCATCTGCACACACACACATGCACGTATGCACACACACACATAAACACATAAACACATATACACATGCATGCCCACACATGCACCTATCTAAAACACCACAGTGAGGTACCAGTGAGGTCCCATGTTGGCGCAGGGTGAGGGCCAGTGAGGTCCCATGTTGGCGCAGGGTAAGGAACTGAGGTTTGCAGTGCTGGCTGCTTCCAGGGCCTGAGTGCTCTGCTTCAGCTCATGTCTCACCAGATCTGTTTCTTGACACTTCTGTCCATGGGCCCCGAGACCTTTCAGGGCGCTCTGGCATCATGTGGGGTTAGAGAGGACCTGGGAGAGGGATGTATTCCCACCTGCCCTGGACCACAACCTCACCAGTGTCAGTGTTGCTTCCTGGAAATCCTATGAGCTCAGGGGTGAGTATACACAGCCTGCACAACAGCTCCTAATCACAGCACTTTCTACTTCTTTCCTGAGCAGCTTCTAGAACAGTTAGAGCTGAAGGCCATATGCAGTATTTGAGCAACCCTGGAAACACAGCTGTGAGAATCCCACCTGAGTCACAGCTGGGAATCCCAGCAAAGTGGGACACAATTTGTAAGCGGCACAGATGGGGTAGAATTCTTGAAGTTCACATTTTTCAACCTGGCTAGTTGCTCATGCTAGGTTCTGATGCAATTTTCCTGAAGTTGTTGCGTTCTCTAATTGAACTCTTCTCAATCACTAACTTACAATCGCAGATCTACCAGAGGGAAAATGTCAGGTATTCAATTCTGAAAACACAAATCCAACTCTGTAGTTGGGAGATTACTTGCTTCCCACGGAGACCCTGACTGCTGGACACAAGCGCACACGTTGGCATCTTCTAGAAGTAAGCAGCAAAGCGCATAGGCACACACGGCCATCCAGTAGTTGTTCAGTGAACTAACTAGCTATCACATTTATATAATGGTGAGGAGCAGAAAATGCATGAACAATCTCACTGTGTCAATGAGGGTAACAATCAGTAATGTGCACTTGGCACTTTATAGAGGGTGTGACTCCCTCTATAAAAACATTGCATCGTTCATAATGTCTTTTATCTAAAGAGCATTGTGCTTTAGACATTAGTTAACGCTCAAATATTACTTGGAGGAAGGTGAGCGACATGCATCCCCCACTTACAGATGAAGAAGTGTAGTCTAGACTCTCTAAGTGTGACTAACTACAGTTTGATGAAATCCCGTAGGAGACTTAATCACAGCTTCCTATGACCTGCTCTCTGACCTGGGTGGCTTCCTAGTGTCCAACCCTCACCTTACTAAAAAGGGGATCATGCCTGATTTAATTACCCCCTTAAAGGAAGTGTCATATTTTATTTCTAAACCTACAACTAAGCATACTTTGTAGCCATTTATTCTCACATGTTTTCTTCTGTGCAGTTCTACAAAATGTGCACCGAGCAGATGGCGCAGACAAGCACGTGGGTTATCTGCAGCTAGTACAGTAGAGGAGGGAGAGGCCCTCTTAGATCCACTCCATGGAAGCCATTGCCGCGTCCATTTAGATGAAAGAAAGAGTCCCGGGCTTTTGCCAGGGGCACTTCTGGGACTCTCCCCTGCAGCGTCACCATCTGCCCGGCCTCCTGCCTAGCCAGTCCCCGCCCTGCTGTCCACACCCTCCCCGCCGACTCCTCAGCTTAGCTGCATGTCTTTCTGGCTTGCATCTGAAGTGTGTCCATGTTTGAGTAGTGCTAAGAAAGGCTGGGCATCTTCACTAAGAGTGTGGTGGGCACGGCCAGCCCAGCTACCTGCAGAGCCAGCAGCTCCTTGAGAATGCCCCCTCCTCAGAGCTCCTCCTGTTCTCAGATCTTCTCTGGCCTGAGCAGTTGGTTGCTACTCACATTTACAGAGTGGGAATTCAGAAATATATTCTGCCTGAAATTTTTTTTAAGGGGGGAAAAACTGTAGATTCTGAGTCCAGCGTTTCTGCTGCTGGCCTCCTGTCTGAAATTAAAACATACACATAGACATAATTTATCCAGGAAGTTAGTTATGATAAGAGCATTGTTGGGTCCCAGGATTAAAAAAGAATGTAAAAAAGCCATCCAGGTAACCTAAAATGGGAATTTTCTTAAGTACATGATAGTCACAAATACAATAGTGACAGGGGACATGGCTGCTTACACGATTTCCAGAGTCTTCATTTGTGGCTCACAGCAAGCCCCTCTTTCTGATGGATAAAGAGATGAAACCTCTACATGTCATTCATCCAGGACAAAATTCAATGAGATGCTGAACCTCCACCTACACCCAGCTTTGGATCCCTGACTAGACCTGTCCTGTGTTTGTGTAAACATTGTTTGAGTCTATATAAGACTTTACATATAACTTTGGCAAATAACTCAGGTCATTTGAGTATTGACATTGTCACCCAAAAGCTAACTGTCACTGCAAACATGCTGTCACCACTGACACTGCAGGTCAGCCCAGAGAGCCTCTGTTGTTGAAACTTGTTTCCAGTTGTAGGAACAGGCCTGGTAAAGACCCTTCAGGTAGAGTTTGTTCCCCTTCAATAGAGAGCTCTCAGAGAGCTCCTAGGTCCATTAGGAATGAGCCCTCTCCCCATGGCTCCACCTGCAGCCTCGATGGCGGCTTACCTGTTGTAGACAGCTTTACATTGTTGGAATGAACATCCAAATCAGACACAGTTTATAGGAGGAAGGGGGAGTATTTCAGTTTAGATTCAAGGTGAAGTTTCATCTATGGCAGAAGAAGCTGGCTTCCATTTATAAATCCAAGAAGAAAGAAAGAAAGAGAGGAGGGGGGAGGGAAGGAGGAAAGAAGGAAGGAAAGAAAGAAAGAAAGAACAAAAGGAAGAGACCACTACCAGCCAGCAAATACCAGAGACAGCAAACGCAGCACCCTCTCTCTGAGAGCTCAAATCTTTCTGCACCCCTTTGGGCTGGAATTAAGGCCTCCTCTAGCCAAACAGCAGAGATCCAAGTTACAACTTTAATAAAGCACCTGAATCTGTGGAAATGTATATTCAAAGCTGACACTTGCCTACTCCCCTCCCCCCCAGATCTAAAGACCAGCTGTCCAGTCCAAAATGGTTCCCACAGCTCCCAAGTGTGCACAGTCCATCAGATTAGCAACCCACAACAACCAGTAGTGGCCTCTGGATCCCAATTCCTTGCAGAGCAATCTGAGTGGGTTTCTTCCTTTTGGTAACTTTAAGTCAGGCCACACTATTTGTAGGTTTCTAAGGAGCAGAAGGGGACCTCTCCTAGCTCAGTTGTTCCTCTCTGTCCAGTCCCATGTGCTGGACAGGCTATGGTTACATGACTTGCTGCTAAGCTGTCAGCAAAACAGACTCTCATAGAGGGGGATAAGGGTGGGGCAGACACCCCAAAAGATATACAGTAAAGATGTGCCTTGGGAGACTATGAAATATAAACCCTGCTTTGTCCTCCAGGAAATCTCTCTGTGAAAGTGGATTCCATTAGAATAAAGAGTGGAGAAGCTGGTTGACCCTTTGACCTTCTATGTCCAGCACTGGCCATGCTGGCATTTATAGGTCTGATCTGTGACCACCCCTCAAAGTCAGCTCCTACCCACTATGTCATGCTTACAGCCTTGCCTCCTGGATCTGAGCTTGATAAAATGCCACAGATGAAATCATTCATCACAGAAGCCGCCTCCTACTTTGTGTGGCTAAACCTGAAGCCTTGAAATTAACACCTGCTGATGGCTTGTCTGTTCGTCAGGTGCAAGAGGCCACTGACAAGCCGGGTTTGCCACATTTAGGGTCTGGTGTTGGGCAAGGCTCGTTCCCAGTGCCAAGTGGCTCCGTTATTCTTGGTAAAACACGCTTTTATTCATGGTGGAGCAGCAGCCTGCCAATGTATCATGCAATTATCTAGTGAGTGGAGAACAATGGATGCTTTGTAGAAATATTTGAAAAAGAGTGGACAGCAGAGAGTGCATAGGAAAGGGCCTGGTCCAGCGTGAGGTCTGCTGGGATGCAGGCTCTGGCAAAGCGGGAAGGGAATATAAACTCTGCCTCCGAAGGACAGATGTTTTGTCTGAAAGGTCTTCTTAAGTAGGCTTTGTGTCTGGCTCCGCCCACTGGGTGGGCCTGGGTTGATGGAAGAGGATGTGTTCACATAGAAGTGGGTGTGAGTTCACATCATCACTGGGCTTCTGCCTACCAGCTCTGTTGAGAGAAGAGACTGTGCGTTGCTTCGGCTAGCACTTCCTGAGGCTTCCACCTGAAAGGAACGTGAGCATAATGGTACCTTTTTCAAGAGGTAAGAATGTGGGTCTTTGAGTTAGACTTGGGATGTAACAGAGCTGAACAGAAGTGTCAGCCATTTACAGTTCGCAGAGAAGGAGACTTTTGGAAGTGTTTTCGCTGATCAGTGCCACGGAATATGCAGTTTCGGTACCAGCCTAACATCAAAGGATTCACAGAGCATGACAGACTGCTTTTGTCATCTAAGTCCCCTGGTGGCCCTGGAACATGCTCAGTGAAGGCCTGTGTGAGTTGGAGAAGGCCTCTTTCTCTCTTCCCATTCTGGTGACGGCCAAAGAACCCCTTGTCAGCCCTGATGCAGGAAAGTAGCATTTTGCCTCTCTTCCTCTTGCTTCAGAACTTAACTCCATCTTCTGTTGCTACAAGCCTGTGGACCTTAAGGTTAAATCATCACAGCCTCACCATCATGCTACAAACAACACAGGATTCAGATTACAAAGCAGTTTTACTCAATCTTTATTCTCTTTGAGCTGTATCTCTCTGGCCAGAAGATATAGTACCTTCAATGAAAGAAATAATTTTTATAAGGCAATAAAATTAGTCATTATTGTCCATTTGATGCAGTGTCTGAGTCATAGGCTATGCTCAGTATTACATCTGTGTTCCCCAAACCTTGGTTGTTTGTATATACCATGTGGGACACCTGTTTGAAGTATTTTCTCTTAAATTTATTCTTCGTGCTGTTTTTTTTCCCAAGTTTGTGTTTGTGTATTTGTGTGTATGTGTGGTTCGTATGTCAGACCGTAGGTGTTGGAGTGAGACAGTGACTTGGAGGTTTCTGTGCTTCTTTGAGACAGGGTTTCTTGCCTGCCACTGTAGTGAACCACCAGGATGCAAAGGGGTGTCAGACTAGCTCTCCTACAAGCTTCAGATTCTCCTCACTCCATCTCCTCTTATTGTGGGCACAGTGGGATCACAGATGTATGTACCACTTGGCATCTGGTTTCACAAGGATGCTTGGGAAATTGAATCTGGGCCAAAAAGCCTTGTAAGCAAGTGCCTTTAACCACTGAGCCATCTGCCCAGCCTCCTCTACTTTTATTTTTAAAAGACATCTTACATGATCATCTCAAGCAGAAAACCAGGGTTATTTGAGCTAAATTTAAATCCAACCATGAAAATAAGATGTGCCCAGGCCTGTAGAGATGTAAGCCTAAGCCATGCATCCCTGGTGGAAGAGGAAGGCAGCAGGCACTTTACAGAGAGGTGCTCAGGCTTAGCAACATCTGCCCAAGATGGAAAGTATTTAAAAAGGAACGACGTTCTAATTTATGGTTTTAGGTTATTTTGTACCACTTAACATGTCTGAGTGCCTCTGAAACAACCTGAAGTGTCTCTAGAGTCACACACCCTTCTCTGCTGCACCAGCATGGACCACCTAGCCCACCTGGGGGATTCGGGACATTGCTTCCTTCACCTGTGCCAAGGACTAGATGCACTAACACATGGGGGCATTTCCAAGGCGTCATTGGGTACCTTCTGAAGGGTACCCTGGAGTTGAGAGTTTGATCAAGCTAGCTGCCTTCTGAGAACTTCCTAAGTTTAGCAGAACTCTTGCTTGTTGGGTGGGAGTTGAGTGATGGCATGTCTCTGTCCCTTAGCATCTTTCTTTCGGGCCATCTGGAAGCATGTTACCCATTTGCCTGATAGTCAGATAGAAGTAAAACCTGCCTGTAAATCACATGTGTTAAAGAGCAAACGGTGGACCACATTTGCTATAGACCATGAGGACATACAGTTAAAGCACAGTATTTTCTTTCTTTTTTTTTTAAGCTCAGTATTTTCTATTTAAAAATCTGAACTATTTTCCTTTGCCTATAGTATTTTTACTTTTGCTTCTTTTAGAAAAAAATAGCAACAGGAAATCACAAAACTTTATGAACACCTTCTTGGTAGCCCTATTGGGCTTATTATCATCAAATACAGGAAGGTTATCCCTACGCAGCTGAAGTAAAATATTATTTCTTCTAATGCAATGACTGTCCCACAGATATCTGAGAAGTAAGTGCATTTGTGAAATTATTTTTGGCATGCATGTTGGCTAGGCCAAAACATGTTCTTGAGTTCGTAGGACTCTGCAGTCACCTGTAGTCCAGGGTGCTCCCAAAAGTGGGCTTGCCACAGGCTTTAAGTGCTTTCACAGGTGTATGCTTCCGGCCTGTTGTTTTCTGTGATGATGGTGAGGATTTGACATTCCTTGACATGGATTTTTGGGGGTGTATAATATGTATGGGGTATGTACACGCGTGTAGAGGCCAGAGGAACACGTTGTGTGTCCTCCTTTATGGCTCTCCTTCCACCTTGTATCTCTGAGTCAGTCTTCACTGGACCCAGTTTTTGGTTAGACTGGCTGACTAGGGATTCCCAGAGAATCTCCTTTCTCCACCTACCTCAGCACTATGATTATAGGGATGCATAGCCATTCCCAGGTTTTTACAAAGGTGCTGGTTCTCATTTTGAGTTGGGGGTCAAATCCAGGGCCCCCAGCTTGTGGAGCTAGTGATCTTAAGCTCTGAGCATCTCCTTAGCCTCTCCTGACATTTGTTTTTTCCTGATTTCCTCCCACGCGTCTTCCCCGTAGTTCCCCACATCTCAGTCATGTCCCTCCCTCCTCTGCTCTGTCCTGTGACCAGCCTCTTGCCTTCCATGCTCTACCTTGATGGGTTCCTTTGCCTCTGGTTTCCAGTTGGGTCTAGCCAGTGGAGTGCTCAGGTTTTGGAAGGAGGAGAATGAGGGTGAGGTATCTAGTCCCTCTGGGGTCTGTCCTGACTGGTGGTGGCCCAGTGATGGACACAATTTGTTTGAGCAGCTCTCCCCATCAGCCTTTCTGTCTCATTTGGACTCCCTCCCTCGCCCTGCAGACTAGCTGCCTCCACCTCCTTCCCTGGACCACAGGAGGCCTTGCTGTTTGCCTGTGCACCTATCACTTCCTTGTAAATGCCTGTCTCTTCAATTCCCCTCAACTCACTATGATTGAGGGCCCTGCTGGCTTCTGCCAGCACCCTCACTCATGGGTACGCTTGCACGTTTGATGCTTGGATGTCTGTGTTACACAGCAAGGCTAACTCGTTAGCTCCAGAGGTACTAACCTCTGACCTCAGCAATAACAGCTGTACCAGTAAGATTCACAAACTAGGGGGTGCTCCAGAACCCCCTGTGTAACCTCCTTGGCCACTGCAAGTGCTGCAACAAGCCCTAGTACTGATTAGCCTTCGAGCTCAGTAGACACAGGGTCATTTCTAGTACTCTGAGCCATGTTGCATTATAAGCAGTGATGAGCCAGAGGGCTCTAGGCCCCTGCTTGGGAGGCCATATGTTAGTCTGGGAGAGAATGAGTGAGTGAGATGCCTCTGGTTCTGTATAAGAATTATCCTAAGACAAGGAGAAAGAGGAGAATCGTGCCTTGTCAGCTCCTTGTTAACAATAGTGAACTGATAACATTAGCAGAAAGGCCAGACTCCTGGCTCCTGTGTGAGAATTTGAAGAGAAGATACTGTCATCTATTATCTAGGATAAAGCCCAGCATTGGTCGGCCATCATGTTCCTTAGCATCATCTGCTAAGAAAAAAATTATTGCAGCCTATCAAAGTGTATTTCAAGATATGAAATGTAATTACCAAAATAATGGACAGTTTTGTTGCAAAAAAAAACCATACACACACATAAAGAGGTCTTCTGTTGAGATGGCTCTCTTCAGTGGAGCTCTTGTTCTAAGCCCATGCAGTGCTCAGTCTGTGTCCCATGAGCATGACGGGGAAGCTTCACCATTGTACTAAAACCCAGGGAACCAGGGCTCAGTACCAGGATGGAGCATAGGGCCTGTGGTGGGCAGTGGGCATCGGTGCCCGGGAGACATGAGTTCAGGTCCTGCTTGAGCCACAGAGTCCATTTCTCCTTCGGCTCTCGGGAGGACAAAATGAGAATAGAAAGCTCTTGGGGTACGTGACACTCTTGAGTGTCATTCCCATCAGAACCTTGCCAGCTTAAATGTCACCTCCTAATGTCAGGCACAGATCCAAAGTAGCTGGCAGACCAGGTGCCTCATCCCCCCCAACTTTGTCAGTTCCAAGCGAATCATAGTTCGCCCCCTCTAGCAGTGGGCCAGGGCACATGCGCTCCTGTCTCCTCACTGGCTGCTAAGGGCTGAGAAGGACAGTGACCTTACATTTCAACCCTTTCCTTTTGGTGTTGGGGGAAATCCTTTGAGCGGGTGGGCTGTGGATTTCAGGGAGAGGGTCATCTTCAGGGGGACAACATAGGGAGAAGTCCTTCCAGGGACAGTGCTGGGTCTGTGGAGGGTCACGTGACCCACAGATGTGCTTACATACTGGGAGATTTCTCTGACTCCTAGAAATGGCGACAGGCTGGGAGAGAGAAGGGAGACCCAGAGTCCTACCCCACCCATCCTCTTTCCTCCTTTATCCTCAGGGTCTTCAGCCTCCAGGTGAGCTCGAGGTGGTAAGAATAACAAGAACATAAAGCAGAAATTTGGAGGGCTCATGGTGAGAGCCAACCCTGAGCAGCGCAGCGCCAGCCTTGCCCTGCTTTCCTTTAACATGGCCTACTTTTCTTTGTCTTCATTTGAGTATTTAGAAGGTCTGTAATTCAATCATTTTAATTTGAGGTTTTAAATGACCTTTAAAAAAAAGGCAGTTGCTTCAGAGGGGGCCGGATGACTCTTGAAGTGATGAACGGCACATCCGTGCGAATTGAGTGTGACAAACTGTTGGCCGGGGGAAGAGGGCTGTGGCTCAGAACATGGCCAGGAGGAGAGGGAGACCCACGTAGGTGATGGCATGATGCCAACAGAAGAACCCGATGGGGCCGTGGGAGGAGGTGGAAAGGACTGAGGAGAAAGGAGTTTAACCCCATAGACCCTTGTTCCTTGGTCCCAGCAGCCAAACAATGACACTTGGCCTGGGCATGGGGAGTGGGCAGCCTGGCACAAAGCACCAACCTCTAGCATGTGTAGATCGCCAGATGTGACTGAGACATACAGGCTGCCCAGTTAAGTTTGAATTTCAGATTCACAATGAGTCATTTTTTAAAAAATAAAAGTATGTCCCACATTGTATGTCTGAAATGACATCAGATTTCATCTGATGGTGTTCACAGTAGCTGTGCTCCTGACAGTTGGAAGTTCAGAGAGAACTTTGGTGATGGAAAGCCCAGGCTAAGAGGGGCTGTGGTTGGCAGCCTCTTAGTGGAGAAGTTGGTGTCCTGAGTCTTTGACCACCCATGGAGAATGTACTGTAGGACCAAACTGCACACGGAGCCATCCGGTGTTTCTCTCCAATGGAAGACGTCAGTAGAGGTGAGGCCCTCCCTCCAGGCACACGACACTGGCTGCCAGGGGCTCCTGGAGGCTCTCTCTGGGCTAGGATGGAGCCAGGAAGCCTGGCAGAACCCACCATCTTTGTTTTATAATGAGGCAATGTGGCTGGGAACCAAGAGCAGAGGCAGGCTTTCTGTTCCACGGCGCTGATTCAGGAGGTTCTACTAACCCTCCAAGTTTCCATGCAACAGTGCAGTACCCATTGTGGTCACAGCCCGCCCTCATTTCTGTTTCTGTTGCGGCAAGTACTGCCTAGGTAGGCCTTTGTTAACAAGAGGCTGGGAAATTTTTATATCCTAATTAACATAGACTAGGGACCAAAATTTATGGTTATGCTAACTCATGTTTTCCAAACCTAGGTGGTCAGTTAGATGAGAGAAACTTGGGGCTTGCAGAAAAGGTTCTGTAGCTTTCCAGTGGTGTCCCAATCCTGCCTGGACAGGAAGGTGACAGTCATTCTGTCTGGTGTCCAGCTGAGAAAAAGGGACTGCTCAGGGACAGAGGAGGAAGGTGGCTTCTTCCAGGGGAAGTTGCTACCCCAGTTCCTCCTGGGACCAGGGCCCCTTCTATGGGTGCAACCCAGAGCCAGATTTTGTCTTGCTCTCCCCAAAGCCTTAAGTAATGTCTCTTCTTGGCTCTTAAATTCACAGGAATGAAATGTTCTTTTAAAGTTTATTTGGTTTACTTTAGCAGCTTTTGACATAAACTGTGGATTTGAGGATGAGAAAACTTCAGTGAAACCAGTAGCTGTGTCCACAGGGTTCCATCTGCTTAGTAACTTAACATGTGGGGAACTCCCAAGAAGGAGGGAGATGGTCGCTCATGGGGGCGCTCCTCCATTTCTCTGCTCTTGTGGTTGGCCCATTCCTGACCTGATGGATATTTTCTGCTATTTCCTTGAAGAGTGAACTATCCAATGTTGATGTAGTGTGGCTGTTTTGGGGCATGAAATTCATTGGCATTCGCACATCATTTCTTCAGAGAAGCTACCTTGGACTAGACTGTGGATATGAAATTATCCTTGGCAAGTTTTTTCTCTTCTCTTTCCTTCCCTTCATTTCTCCTTCCTTCCTCTCCCCCTTCCCTGTATCTATTTGCCTATCTATTAATCATGTATCTATCATCTATCTATCTATCTATCTATCTATCTATCTATCTATCTATCTATCTATCTATCTATCTCAGGAGTGATATATTAAACAGCCAAAGACATCTCATTATTTTGGATCTTATATTGACCTTTATCTCTGGTCTGTTTCCCACTTATTCCAGAGGTCACGGGCTCAGAACATTCTGAAGTGTTTTTCCTTCTGTGACCTTAATAGTAATTAACTCAGCTTGTCTCAACAAATTGGAGACTATGAAACAGAATGTGAAACTAAACAGATGAGGATATATGATTAATGAAACAGACCAGGATCCAATAGACTCTGTACTTTATAGCCCTTAATTACAGTGGACATTTACTAATGCTATGTCTTGATTTTTAAAAGTTGTACAATAAAACCACCTTTCATTCATGGTTTTGGGCTGGGGAGATGGCTCAGTGGTTAAAAACACTTGCTGTGCAAGCCCAGTGATGGGAGAGGAGATCCCAGGACCATGTAAAGCTGGATGCAAGCCTGTGGCAGTGGGAGGCAGGCTGGAAGCATCCTGAAGCTCAAGGCCAGCTTGTCTGATCTGGTATTCACAGCAGCACACAAGAGAGACACTGTCTCCACACTACAGGGCAAGGCTGACCCACACCTCCAGGTTGTCCTCTGACTTCCACATGTGCACCGTGGTGTGAGCATACCCACACACTTAACCACCCACCACTCCACACACATGTGCACCATAGTGTGAGCATGCCCACAAACTTACCACCCACCTCTCCACACACACACATGTGCACTGTGGTGTGAGCATGCCCCACACACACCACCCACCATTCCACACACATGTGCACCATGTGAGCATGCCCACACACACATACCCCCTCCCCAATTAGCATGGTTTGAAAAACAAACTTTCAGTGAAGCCCACCTATTTGATAGTTGAATCAGTACTTTCGTGTGAGCCAAATCAGTATGCCCCCTGCAAAGAGCCCAATTTGGACAATCCTTAAAAAAAAGACTTAGTTAGGAAGCCAAGAGCTAAGAGGCTGGAAGGAAGCAGCGTGCCCTCAGATGGCTTAGTGGGAAGCAGGTGGAAGACCCTGCGGAAAGTTCTCCAAGTGGTGGGCTCTTTTTACTAGAGAAAAGCTGATAGACAGACAGCAAAGCTGCTTCATCTCCAGATTTCTTTTAGAAGAACTTTAGCTGGTTTCTGGTCATCTTTTAGTAGAAGACTTTGTGATTTTCTAGCTAATGTATATGATTGAGAAATCTAGGAATTTTGTACATTTTCTTCTAGTCTCACTACAAGTCTGTCTTGGTAAGTGGCTATTGGTTAAGTGTTTACTCACTAGGTGAAGTGGGATGCATGATTTATCTTCCACGTAGGCTAGGCCAGGCTCCAAGTTCTTTAAATGCTGTGCCAGCTTCTGATCCTTACTTGTTCTCTTTGTGGACCCCCACCCAGAATCTTGTATCTTGTCTACTCACTTGTTACACTGAGATCTTCCCCTGGTGGAGAATGTTTAAACTAAGATGTCTAACTGTGGTCCACTTTAAATTCAAAGCGCTCTAATTCTGCCTAATTACCAAATGAGCCAAACTTTGGAGAGCTGGCCACCACTGCTGCCTGACCACCTGCAGTGCTGGCCTGGGGGGGGGAGTGGGATCCCAGAGTGTCCAGATCTCTTACCACCGTACACATCTGTGGCCTTCCACATCAAGGATCTTGTTATTGTTGGCCAAGGTCATTTTTGCTATCTGTAAAACATCAGAATGGGATGCAAGGAGACCTAAGTGTAGAAATAGCAACCAGTATATGGAAGAGATTGTTAGATTAAGTTTTTATTTTATTTTATTTATCTATGAGAGAAAGAGAATGGGCACACCAAGCCCTCTAGTCACTGCAAACAAACTCCAGACGCATGCATCCCCTTGTGCATGTGGCTTTACATGGGTACTGGGGAATCGAACGTGGGTCCTTAGGCTTTTCAGGCAAGCACCTTAACCACCAAGCCATCTCTCCAGCCCTAGAGTGAATTTTTGATCAGTTCTCCTTTCAAATCTTGGCATTTGGCATTTGCCACTTAGATGAGCTGTGCAGCCCCATGGCATCCCATCCATTGTCACAGAAGTACCGTGATCTGGCAGGGTCTGTGCTGCTGCAGAGCTGGTGACCTGCTCATTAGGAATTCTGCTGCATCGTCCCTGCAGCTTAAACTCTCATCTTTGCTGTAGTATTTTTGGAAGTCAGCGAGCAGCACTCATGCACTTGAAACATGGACTGTGAGGTGACAGATTTGGGGAGCCCAGCTGCAGGGACCCATGAGATGCTAGTATCCACTTTTTCTTGTGTTGTTCCCACAGGACACGGTGCCTTGTGCCTCCTGCTGCACCCCTCCCCCACCCCAGATGTCCAGGACCCCTTGCTCAGCCCCCCACCTTCCCTGCCTAGCACCAGGATCTGTGCCTCCTTTCCAATACTTCTGGGGTGGTGTCTCATTACTTGAAAGAAAATTAAAAAGCATTTTACGTTGCTTAATACAGATCATTAATTGAAGCTCCTCTAAACCCAAGGAATGTATTCTCTCATTGATGTGTGCATAACTCCTATTAACATTAATAAAGTTGTTCAGAATCAAAGAGCCACAGAAACCCTTAATAGAAGATCCATTTTGATCCCTCCTCACAGTGACTCATCCCCACGGGGCATCACCAAGCATTTCAATGATAATTTTTACAGTTCCCTTTTAAAAGTAGAGCAGTTTCTGAACCTTTCATAGCATAGTCTGTCCTTCAGACAGGGCTCAGTGAACACTGTGGGTGCAGTGTGCCCTGCCCAGGGCCAAATGGCCTGTCTGTGTAGCAGGTGCTACCTGTGTTGTTTGCTGCACGGCTGCACTGAGGAGTGGGTGCATGAGGCTCAGAAATACCAAGGGCGCAGTGGGTGGAGAAGGCACTGGGCAGATGGAAAAATCATACCTGTTGGGATCTACATGCCAAGGGAAGGTTAATAGAGATGTTTGTTCACCTGAGCCATCCTCCAAGCCTTATGAGGTGGTTACTCTCATAACATGAAAGCAAGACCTGGTGGGGGGAGGGGAGGGGAGATTCTAGTCCAGGTATCTGTGGAGTTGTCAGATTGCTTGTTCTCCACACTCACTGTAGTAGAAGGACCACAGAGTCTGAACATGTGAAAACCAGCTATTATTTGACTGAAAAAATCCTTAATCACCACAAGTTGCAGATTCCTCTCCCTGACCCCACCTCACCACATGACATTGCACTTGACCCCTGTACTCCGCCCTCCCCTCTTTTGCTGCACCCCCTTCTACCTGTAAGGGAGCCCAGCTGGCGGAGCAACAGGAGCTATTTGAGTACTTACATCTGGATTTGTACACAATGGTCAATGTCTCTAAGTGTTCCTTAGAAATGGTAAGCTTTGTGGGAAAAAAGTTTTCAAATGTTGCTTTTTAAAAATGTCCTCCCTAGAAGGGAGAAGGCCATCTCAGAGATGGGGAAGTGCTTATCCTCATTGGATCGGATCCTGGGCTCACCGCACCTCCTTTGCTTGGAGTGAGTGCCACCCCAACTTTCAAACCTTTCGCCTGGGGTTGGGAAAATGAGTATTCACTTCTGTAACTGGTAATATGGACATCTGGAAGAGAAAAAGGTGAAAATCCCTTTCATCATTGACCCTTATTAGCACCTCTTTCTTCCTTAAAGAGTCTGTCTTCGTCTCCCAGGGAAGCAGGCAGCACTGTCTGTCCATGTGGAGCCAGGGAAGGTGGGAACCAGCCGACCCTTCCTACTGGCTCTTCCAGCACTGCTTGAACTGGGTCGGGTTATCCTTGTTTTACAAATGAGCTGGCCTGAGCCAGGGAGGTGCCGGGCCACATGAGGATTGCTGCCCAGCCCTGCCTCCCATGCATCCTGCCTAGGCCAGGAGGGCAGGTCCATTGTCAGCCCAGGCTTCCTAATTTGACTCTGGGGTGACCAGCAGGGTCCAGGAGCCCGGCAAGTACTCAGTGTGTGTTTAAGTGAAGGGTGCTGTCACAGCAGAGGGTTCATGATATGATTTATCTCTTCCTGGCGATGTTCTTGGCCACTGCTGAATCTGTGTTGGAACCTCTTTACCAGTGAGTTCAGAAATACATGCTTTAAGTGGCAGGAGAGATGGTTCAGCATTTAAGTCACTTGCCTGAGGACCTAGAGTACCCACGTAAATCAGAAGGGGGCGCATGCATCTGGAGTTCCTTTGCAGCTGCTAGAGGCCCCATTCTCTCTCTCTCTCTCTCTCTCTCTCTCTCTCTCTCTCTCTC
>PVHP010006824.1:0-16169 GCA_004024765.1 Zapus hudsonius | reverse complement strand
ATTGATCAGCTGATTTTTTAAAGATAGAGTCTCATGTAGCCATGCTGGCATGGAATATGAAAGATGATCTTGACATTCCCATCCTCCAGCCTCCATTTCTAGAGGGCTGGGATTTGAACACAGGCCTCAATGCCCAGTTATGCAGTGCTGGGGATTAAATCCAGAGCCCCGTGCATGCTAAGCAAACACTCCACAGCTGGGCTGCGTCCTTGGCCCATTCATGGATTTGAAGATTTTCCTAACCAGGGATTTTCTCACAGACAAAGGTGGGGTGGTGAGCTAAAAAGGAGAAGATAAAAATATATCATAATCCGACCAGTATTGAGGTAACAAGGTTAAATATATATATATCTTCCCTCTTGTGTGTGTATGTTTTAAACTTGCTTCTTTCATTTAGAACGGTGATAATGTTCTAATGTGATTAAAGTTAAAGACCTGTGAAGTTTTTCATTGTGTCAGTAGAATAATTTAGCCATTCATACTTCTGTGAAAATAGTTAAATATTCTCATAGATGATAATATAAATACTGTTGTAAGTATTCAAATAACAAAGCATTTGCTTCTCTGGTAATTTGGTAAGTAAAAGTATAAGCCTTTGCTACATTAAAAAATCCTAACTAAAACTAAAGTCAGAGGAACTTCAGAAAAATATTTTTGACACAAATATATTAAAATTCTTAATATTCTGTCTTCTGGTTTCTTTTTGCTTATATCAAATGAAATTACCGCCCAGGCCTGCCGGCACGAACTTGCAATACCAGCTACTTGGAGGGATGAAACAGGATCACAGATTCAAGGCCTACCTGAGCTACAGAGTAGTTCAAGTCCAGCCTAGATGGCTGAATGAGCTTAGGCTGGACTGTAGAGTGAGTTCAAGGTCAGCCTGGGCAGCTCAGCAAAACCCTTTCGCAAATAAAACGAAATAGGGCTTGGGTTATAGTCCTGTATTAGAGTTCTTGTCTGGCACACATTAGGCCCTAACGTCAATCCCCAGTCAACAACAACAACAAAATAAACAGCCAGATGTTTCTTACCCATCTTCCTCTGATTTTGATAGATTCTTCAATATTATTGGCCTGGGGCTTCAACACACATGAATCTTGTCATGTTTATCCATAAGGTGATTTTAATTTATATGCTGTAGTCACACTACTAAGGGGTTTTCTTACATAGTCATCAAGATGGTAAGATTTCTGTCTGCCTGGCTCATTCTTGTGTCCCTCAGAGGTCTAATTCATGGTCTGTGTTCGGTTAGGACTCATCATATGGAGGATGTGGTGGTTTGATCCAGGTGTCCCCCATAAACATGTGTCCTGATTGCTCGATCCCAGCTGGTGGCAATTTGGGAATTGGAACCTTGTTGGGGGTGGGCTTATGGGGCTTATAAGCCAGCTTCCCCTTGCCAGTGTTTGGCACACCTTCCTGCCGTTGTTTGCAGTGCTGTGGCGGAGGTGATGTCTACCCTCTGCTCATGCTATCGTTTTCCCTGCCTTCTTGGAGCTTCCTCTTGAATCTTTAAGCCAAAATAAACCCTTTCCTCCACAAGCTGCTTTTGGTCTGGTCTTTTCTGTGCAGCAATGAGAAGCTGATTACAACAGATGAGGACAAAGCATTCTTTTTTTTGTAACTATCAGATTAGCAATATATACAGTCAGGTAAATATTTAGCAGTTATATATATATATAGATTAGAATATATGCAGCCAGTCAAAGGAGAGGTGGTGGGTCAAAGCTTATCTCAAATGTCAGATCAGTGGGTCTGAAGTCCCGAGTGTGCAGCTCTCTGGCTAACTTGCTGGAGGTTGTGTTCTTCAGCTAACAAGCTGGGCTGGACCTCCTTTGGTGGTGGTCATAGGAGGAGATGAAGTCACGTGAAGCCCAGCACCAGGCCTGGCACACAATGACTCAGTGAATGCTGGCCATTATTATTTAGATTTCCTCATTCACTGTCAAACACTGTCACCTGGTGTCCAACTTGAGCTACCAGCTGTGTCCAGGGGACACAACTAGAAATCCAGGGGTGGAGAGCTGGCTCAGTGGTCACAGGCACGTGCTTGCAAAGTCTGCAGACCCAGGGTGCAGTCCCCCAGCACACTCCATGAATACACTACCCCATGCTGACCTCCACACACACCATGAATATGCTATCTGCCCCCACACAAACAGATACATATTTTTTAAAAAAAGAAATAGAAATTAATTCATGGTGAAAGCCAGGGTAAACTGCAATCAGATGCGCCTGGTGTATTGATTGTCTCTGCACTTCCATTTTTTCTCACTGATGACTTCCTGCCCAGGGTTACTGTGTGGGCTCCGAGGTGGTGTCAGAGCCCCTCCTGTGTGAGCTCTTACCCACCGCTGGCTGCATTCAGTGAGAACATCCTTCTCTTGGGAACGTAGCTTCCAGGTTTGAATGTCTCAACCTTCTCAAGGTGTTCACCAATTTTGGGGGGCGTGTGGGTGGGATGAAAGAACTTCATGTGCATGTATGACTGAAAGCCTTCTACACACAGTAGTAAGTATATTTCCTGCTGTAACAGTGCTGTGCAAATGGGTGGTACACACAGGAAGTGCACCTCCTCACAGTCTTGGAAGCTGGAAGTTAAGGTCAAGGACTGGGCAGGGCTGATTCCCACTGCTTTTTTGTCATTTCCTTAGCTTCTTCCCAGCTGGTTTCAAGGCTCCTCCTATAAGAAGGTCATTGGCTTAGAGCCCACTCTCATGACTTCATTTAACTTCATTTCCTCCTTAAAGACCCGCATTCTGAGATAGCCTGAGTTAGGGAAAGCATCTAAATCCGAGGAGGGCACCGTTCAGTCCATATCAGTCCCCCAATGGTAGACATACCTGTTGAATTTTGGTATACTGCTCTGGTGGGCTGTGTTGGTATACCTGGTTGTGAGACCAGGCACCAGCATGAGGGTGTGTCTTTGACTTGTTAAAGGGAAAGTTGCAGAGGCCTGAATCCCTGAGGGAGAGGGAGGAGACCAGTATGGACAGCCTGCTACTAACTCAGCAGCTACTTTAGCTAAGAACTGGCAGACATTTTCTGTAAAGAAAGGCCAGCTGTGTTTGCAGGCCCTAGGGACTTCACTGAGACACCCTGCCTTGCGGTTTGAATGCAGCCAGACAAACACAAATGAATGGGTACGTGGGCACTGAAATTTGAATTTCATATAACCTCCATGTGTCACTAAAGATTCTTTTATGTTCCAGCCATTCAGAAGTGTCATAACCATTCTTAATAAGTGGGCCATACAAAACCAGACAGCAGGTCAGATCTTCCCACAGGCTGATATCTTGTGATCCTTCTTTGATGGCAGAACTCAGCTAAAAAGCCCTCGAAGGAATTGGCCTGGGTGGTTTTCCTCTGTCCATGTAAATTCTGAACTGATTACCATATCAGATTATTCTTGTAATTTATCTGCGTTTTCAGAGGGAAAGTCTCTGATAAAAATCGTCTTAAAAGCACATGCTCTCTTCCAAGAGGGAGCTCTAGCTGGGGGCTGGGAAATAGACAAAGTATCAGCCTTTGGCAGTGGGTGAAGCTGGGGTAGAGTCAGCCTGGCCATCTAAATGAGGAGAGAGCCTGAGTGGGGGAAGTGTCCTCTTTAGGGAAATGGAAATGGAGTAAGCAGAGAAAGATGTGAACTTCCTCATGGTGATGGGGAGAGCAGAGAGAAAAAGAAACTCCAGGACCGGCTGAGTGGGGTTTCCTCCTCAGGCACCCCACATCCTCCACAGCGGAGAATATGGGTTGGGTGTGTGGGCCTCGGAGTGCATGGCTGTCTCCACTTCCTGTGCAAGCAGCCTTCCCTCCCAGAATGCTGGTCTGCTTGATGAGTAGCCCTCCCTCCGGATGCACAGGAGCAAAGCTGGGTGGGAAGGCCAGCTTGGCTGCTTTCCACACACCAGGGGGTTCAGTGGTCCTGGGGCCATTGTGTTGTGCCCAGGCTAATACGTGCAGGCTTCTTCTGACCAGAACCAGGACAAGCAGAGGCCAGGCCACTCCCAAGACAGGGCAGGATCTCCTCCCTCCCTTCCTCCCCAGGATGCTGGCCTCTCTAGATCAGCCAGGACTTCTGACTTCCCCGAGCTTGTGTCTTGCAGAGCCCTGAAATTCACAGGCAGGAATGGCGTCTGGGAGAGCTATGTTCAGTACTTCAGATTATCTCTTGGGAATTGCCCTCAGCAAGGCAGGGATGAGCTGACCTTGGGTGGTGACTCTGGAAAGGAAGTCTTGAGTGTCCCCTGTGTGCCACAGAAGATCCTGGGGTTTTCTCTTCTTGGATATTGCAGCTGTAAACAAGGCCCCGGGAAAAATATATTCCGTGAACATGAAAAGCTTGAGCTTGAATATCCAAATCCTCACTTAACAGATCAATGAGAGGTCCTGGGAGGTAGCTCAGCACCTGAAGGTGCTCCTTTCCAAAGCCTTCCACCTGGGTTCAATTCCCCACTACCCATAAAGTGGTGCTTGAGTTTGGAGTTTGTTTGCAGCAGCAAGAGACCCTGGTGTACCCATAAACAAATACATTCATTCATTTTCTTTCTCTCCCCTTCCTCTTCTCTCCCTGCAAATAAATAAAAACTTTAAAAAATATTTTAAAAAGCAATTTGGTAAAATTAAAACATGTGTTATTTTGCTCTGAAACTATTTTCTTCATGCCATCGTAACATATAAAATTATTTTGCCATAACAGTCAGCATATGTGAATAAAAACAACAGTTTAATAAAATGACACTTTTAAACTTTTAGCACTGCAAATTTTTGAAATATCTTCCTTAAATTGCTGTGCTCTCTTGCTTTTAGTGCTTATGAGAGCTCAGTTTTATTTCTGGTTTCTCTGGGTTAACCCCAAGATTTCTTTTCTAAGACTTTAAAAAAAAATGGAAACATAGCATTTTTGTGTAGAAAAGAGCATGAATTGCTAAGTGCACCAGTACTAAGTTTTTGATGAACTGAGCATGCCTTGTGAGGTGCAGTTAGACGGAGCAGATGAAACCCTAGGTCTAGAACCTTCTTAGGCCCTTCTCCAGAAACTAGCAGTGTGTTGTTAAATAACAAAGGTTGGTTCTGGCTGTTAATAACTCTATACCATCAGACATAACTGTGTCGTTTCATTCCTGTCGCTGTATGGCCTGGCCTGGTGTCACTGGATGAATTTAATGTTTCCAGCTTGAGACTTTCAATAGCACCTCAGTGGGTGAGCATATCTAATCTTTCTCTCAGGTAGACTTCTGGATTTTTCTTGGCATTTGGTCTTTTGCATCTCCATATAATTTTGCTTACTAATTCCCTCCAGAGGAAAAGAATCACTGGTTTCAATTTTTATTTGTAAGCTGAAGATTTAATTGTGGGAGAATGGACAAACATTGAGATTTCCGGTCTGTGTGTGTGGCATAACACTCTGCTGTTTAGTTTCCTTGATTTCTCTCCACGGGCTTGTGAGTTTTGGAATACGTGGGCTTACCCATCTTTTCTTGGACTTCCTGATAGGTAATTGATATTCTCTTGATAGAAACATGTTTTGAGAAATGAAAAGCATCTAAGGAGAGAAGGAAACCGTCTCCTCTGCTTATCACCTCATATCGTAAGGAATTTTTCCAGATTGACCAAGCTTACCTGAGCTGCCATTTAAATTGAAGTTTCACTAACTCCAAACCAGAGATGGGCAACTAGATCAGTCATTACTTTAGAAATGCAGTTTTTGTGAGAGACATATTGGTTTCAACATGGAATCTTTCTCAGATAGTTTAAATGTTTTTTCCCCCCCTTGGGTAAAGAAAGGAAGACAAGAAGTTGACTCACCTGCGCTGTAACAGCGAGAACCTTCTCATGGGCCATGAGAGGTGCTGGGAAAGACTGGGCCCAGTGGGGGAGTATGTCGGGGATTGTCAGTGCCCGTAAAACCATCCAGGTTACTCAGAGTTGCAACTGGGCCATGTGGGTGGCCAGGGTGGTGAGCTTGTCCTCTTCTTGTGATCGAGAACTTTCCTGTCCGTTTCTATCTAGTAGATTAGTTTTATAATAAACTTTTGAAGTGTGTGTGTGTGTGTGTGTGTGTGTGTGTGAGAGAGAGAGAGAGAGAGAGAGAGAGAGAGAGAGAGAGAGAGAGAGAGAGAATATGTTATGGCACTAAAATACCTTAAAAAATATCATACATTCTTTAATAGTCCATGAAACATCAAGATTCTGGATTCTTACATTGTAACTGTCCCACACCCAAGAGCTCTGTGTACACACACATCACTGCAGCTTCAGTGTGGCCAGCATGGGACATGTGCGTGTCCCCTTCCTAGGAGCCACTCCAGAATGATTCTCCGGAGGGTCTGGGAGTGGTTTGTGGTTAGAAGGGAGCAGGGAATGTGTCTACAGTGGCATTGTGCCAGAGCCGAGCAGAGTTCATGGCCAGACTGACCTGCAGATGCCTTGAACTAGCCTGACTTAAAGGGCATGTCACAATCAGTTCATGGCAGAGACCCAGTGCTTGCTTTGTTTTGTTTTCTCTCTGATACTAAGTGATGTGATCGCCTGGCAGGAACTCATGGCAGGAAAGAAGAGAAGATGTGGTTATTCTGCACATACATTCCATTCTGAAGACACTTAAGAGAGTAAATATTCCCCACTCTTTATTTATTTTAATGACATTTATTTCTTCCTCAAATGAACTGGTTACTCTTGGCTTGAGGTTTAATTATAGAGCAAAGAAGATGAAGAGGAAGAAGAGGAGGAATGTACCAATCCTACCCTGTTGCTTGGGGACTGATGGAGGCTGTGGTAGTGGGGGGGGGTGCTCCTTCTGCCAAGATATCCATTTGCATAGCTCCGCCCACCCATTAATGCCCTGTCCCCCCAACTGTGTATCTCTGTAGTCCAACTTCAGAGTCATGGGCCCCAGGAGCCTACCCTTTACCTCTTGGTAGCAAAGATGAGCTCAGCTCCTCTGCTTCCAGTCTCCAATGAGAGGAGCATTTGTGGTGTGACCTCCTTGTCAGACCCTCGGTCCATGCCCAGTGATTCCTTTCTGGCAGCTGCATGCCTCCCGAGGTGCCCTTCTCTTCTCTCTCCTCCTCACTTCTCTCTGCTGGTACTCCTACTCAGGCAAATCGTAAACCAGCCACCATGGCCTTGCTTGAGTCTGTCCAGCCCCTTGGAGGGAAGCCAGGACTGAACGACAGAGAAGCCAGTGGGTTAGAGAGTCCCTTCTGGAGTGCCCCATGAACCCCAAGGCCAGTCGGGCAGAGTGGGCCTGGTTCCCATCCTCCACCAGGAGGTTGGACTTTGTCTATGTGTTTGCTTGTGTAATGTCTTATCCTGCCATGTGGAACTTTTTAATTTTTCAGACAATTAACTTTAGGCTTGCAGAGAATATTGCCACGTGGAGGAGTCAGGGCTGTATGAAATCTTGCCCACATACCCTGCTGCACGAGGCCGCCAGAGCCCAGGAGAGCTGTGCAGGGAGAACTTACACTCCCCCAGCTTTCCTCGGAGGCAGAGCTGAAGGCTTGGGATTTGTCTCCATAAATCATTGTGTTATTTCTTTTCTTTTCTCTTTCCTGCCTTGAGAAGGGTCTCTCTGTGTAGTCCAGGTAGGCATCCAACTCGGGATCCTCATGCCTCAGCCTCCCATGAGCTGGGATTGCATCTGGCAGTCACTGGTGTTCTGGTGGCACCACAAGCCCTGTGGTTCCTGTAGGTGGCCGATACCTTGCTGGTGTTGGCCAGGTAGACAGAGCTCTGGGTCAGTAGCTTCAGTGACATTCTGTCTTTCTCGGCCCACGAAGTCATTAGTGGGCCTCCTGGCTTCAATGGACCCAGCTTCTCACCAAGAAGCTGTAGAGTTTGCCTGCTAAGTCATTCTAGAAAGGACCAAGAATCCTGTGACCCAGAGATCCATATGTGTTGATAGATGGAAGAGGAGAGAGGGAGAGACAGAGAGCAAAGATAGCTGTGCCCTGGGTGGGAGCAGCCCCTGTGAGACATTCTCAGTTACTCATTCAGCAGACATTGTAAAGTCATGCCAGACACTGGACCAGCATTGGGAACACAACAGTGACCAAAATAAAGTGTCTGTCCTCAAGGTACTGCTCGGTGTCCTCAGCAGCGATAAGCTTGAACGAGTGTAGTGGTCATAGGCTTAGAGATGAGCCATAATAACCCCAACTTCAACCCAAACTCAAGACACAGCCAAGTCATCTGCCTGCTTACACTCCCCCCTTCACTGCTTCACACCCCCCCCCAAGGAAATCATAGCAAAGCTACTTATGCTTTTGTGATAGCTGCTCTCTGTGGCTTCCTCAAACACGTCTTCAGGAAGTCCTAGGGACAGTTCAAAACTGGAGCAGGTGCCTATCTAAGGTGCTGCCCTCACCTGACTTTCCCCCATCTCCCCAAGTACCCCGAGTAGATCCAAAGCCAACCTGAGAGCCCCCAGCACTTCCTTATTCGTCCTTCAGTAATTATACACATCACAGGTTATCTCCCCTAGGAGGCTGAGGCCCAGTCTTGGTCGCCCATTGCCTTTGCAGGAAATGACATCCATGTGACTTCTTGTGGAAGGCCACTGTTGACCACCCTGGTTCAAGTCATTTGGAAAGTGTTCAGTATTTCCTCTGGTTGATTGAGTCCAGCTGATTTAGAAAGCGTTTGGAAATGAACCACACTGACGACCAGGCCTACTACTGGGCCAGTAACTCTCTGACGTGGGCTCTGTCCTGCCTGTCTCCACGCACTGCCTACTGGACTCCTCATAACATGTCACTGGGAACTGACTGGGCAGAAAGTCTTCTGGCTGCAGATAATTGAAAACTCACCTTAGGTAAACAATGAGAAATTTTTGGGAAACTAATTGGTGCCCTAGACCTCAAGGCTGACCTGAGAAATGACCTACACTCTGTTTCCTGTGGTTTTCCTGTATCTGGGCCAGCTGGATCCTTAGGGAACAGCAAGACAGCCTCATCAGCTACACAACACTGAAGGAGTTTCTCTCAGAAGAGAAGTCTCTCCTTATTCTCATTGATGGAAGTTGGGCTGCACATCTGTTTTGGACCCGTCGCTGGCAAGGGTTTGGATGTTCCTTGGACTAGTGACTCTCCAGCCTTGGTGTGCAGAATGCTCACCTGGGGATCTTGTAAAAGAGACTGTGAGCCCACTGGCGTGAGTGGGGCCTCACGGTGCTTCTAGAAGAGCCCAACTGATGTTCAGATGGGTCGTTGGTAGGCCGCAAGCCTTAGACCTTCCAAGTGCATGCTCCATCTGAGAGTGCTGTCCTGTGCCCACGAGGCACGATGGCTGCAAAGTGCTGCTGACCTGTTAGGAAGAGGGAACAGGTAACACTCCCACGGAAAGGAGAACTCTATTGGAAATACTTTAAGTCAGGAGTCACACACAGTGCAGGGTGTGTATTAGTAGACGTGCACACAGGCCTGCACGCTTTGTGAGGAAGTACCCAGGAAAACGTGATTACATGTCACACGATGCATGCATTGCAGTTCTAGAAGGAAGAAGATAAAGTACTCCTGCTGCTCTCTTAGTTCTCATCTCTGTTTTATCTCCATTGTGACTCAGAAATAGCAAGATCAGGGTCAGAGAGGTGCCTCACTGGTTAAAGGCGCTTGCTTGCAAAGCCTGCTGGCCCAGGTTCAAGTCCCCTGTCAAGGCAGATGCACAAAGTGGCACATGTATCTGAAGTTGTTTTGCAGTGGCCGGAAACCCTGTGTACTCATATATTCTGTGTGTGTGTGTGTGTGTGTGTGTGTGTGTGTGTGTGTGTGTGTCTGCCCCCCCATACACACAATAATAAAAGTATTGTTTTAAAGAACAAGTTGAAATGCAATGAGTCTAAATGTGCCTAGGTGTAAATGGTGGCCAGGTTCAGCTCTGTTCTTGAGTTGAAAGCTCATCAGCCTTGGAGTTTCTGAGGGAGGAAGAACACACTTCCACTTGGCCTAAGAGTCACATGGTGTTGGCACAAAATGCTGCCAGTGGTAAATTTCTGCCAAAGCTGTTGGTCACAGAGCCCTGATGAGGGGTTTCAAGTCGAGACAGTCATGCTTTCTCCATTTGAAAAGGAAGAAAAGACCCACAGGGAACCCCAGCTGAAGCTGTTGGGAGAAAGGATAGGATCGCCTGTGTCTAGGAGTCTCACCTGTCAATGACGCAGTGGGCTCAGAATGAGGCAGGTGGCCAGGTGTACAGTGGTCCTTTCCATGGTTGACATGGAAGACAGCATCCTTCATGAGGGTACAGGGAAGGAAGATGGAATTGGACCATCCCATCTGCTTGCTCCCCCTGCCTCAGCACCCCAGGTTCACGTTCGAGTGACTGATGAGAGCTAGTCATACTCTTGTCTCTGGTGGAGTATGGACTGCCTCACCAAAATGGATCCACACATAGAAACCACCAACTACTCCTGGTCTAGACAAGGCTCTAGGTTACAGAGCCCAGCTTCTCTGGACTGGCTGGAGAAAGCTGCTGCCCTCACACTCAGGCCCCTGGTGTTGTTCTCTCCCTCTCAGTCCTGTCCAGATCTGTACAGATGTTAGGCAAACACTGTCAAGAGAAGGCAGAGAAGGGTAAGGACCGACAGTGTGTTGCCCATAATCTGAGTACAAAATGCTCAGATGTCCTCCTATATTTCAAGGAGCCCATGTGCTGCCAAGGAGAAATGAGATAATATTAATTATCAACTGAGCTTGTGTAGAACAAGTGTGAGGGGTTGATTCAAACAGTCCTGATGAGTGAGTCCCTCCCCACCATGTCTGTGATAGGCTTAGGAAGGAATAAAAGATTTGAAAATGTACAGTTTTGCCCTTGCAACTTAAAATACAAAGTCTCTCTGTTAGAATATAACAAAATATATAAAAAAGTAGAAAAACAAAAACTTAAGGTCGATGCTACATTAGAAAAAAAAATTAAGACAGCAAAGGTGATGAAAGTCCAGAGAAGCCTGAAAGCTGTGTCCATGGATGGAAAGATGGGGGGGGGGGGGGGATGTCCTCAGCATTCTTCTTTGTCCTTAAATGAAATCACTGTTTCTGGTTTTTGTTTTTTGTTTTGAGGTAGGATCTCTGTAGTCTCAGGTAGGCCTCAAACTCACAGTGATCCTCCTGCCTCTGTCTCTCATGTGCTGGGATGAAAGGTGTGCACCACCACAACCAGCTCACCATTTCTTTGTATTATGGGATGGCCTTAGCTACTGATGCCCAGTAGGATTTGTGACTATTTTATGTTCCATTACAATTGCAGATGTCCTGAAATAATCACTTCTCATTTAAGGGTATATTAAAAAATGCATTAGTTTTTAGATTGTGGCTGAAAATTATTTAACATTGAAAGAAGTCCATCCCCATTTTGTTAAATATTTTGGTAACTGTATACAGATACTTTGTTTCTTTTGATTTCTGTGCATTTTTTCTTAATTTCAAGCATTTAAAAATACTATTCTAAAGCCGGGTGTGGTGGCGCACACTTTTAATCCCAGCACTCGGGAGGCAGAGGTAGGAGGATTGCCGGGAGTTCAAGGCCACCCTGAGACTACATAGTGAATTCCAGGTCAGCCTGGGCTAGAGTGAGACCCTACCTCAAAAAATAAAAAATAAAAAAATTCTAAAAACTTGTCTGTAGACTGGTACAGAAAGGTAGAGTCCATGCCTGAGCCCATGTCTGGGCCTCCAAACGGGGTGGGACAGAAGCTCCCGGGGAAGTGACTGGCCTGTGAGAGTCCCAGAGGGACAGCTGAGGGCATGTGGAACATGGTTCCCAGGCTGATGTCTTTGCACAGACAATTGTGTAGAATATGAGAAGTCATGTCTTCAGAGGAAGGAAGGAAGGAAGGATGGATGGATGGATTTGGTTTGGGAAGGATGCGCTGAGAGCCAGGAGAGTTGTGGGAAGGGGAGACACTGGAGGTTGAGGGCCTGGTTTTTGCAAACAAGACCTGATGTAGGCCAGATGGGGTGTGAGGAGGAGAAGGGAGAGAAGCAGGGAGTCCCAGCCTGGCTCTGGACCATAGCGGCAGGTCTGGGGCCTGGTCACAGCAGAGGTAGGAAGGCTGGGTTAGATCTCCATCCTGGGAGTAAGGACAGTGGTGGCTGATCTCATGTTTCCTGAGTACCTACTATGTGCAGATGCTGTTCCAAGTCCATGTCACATAAATGTCTTTACGTTGATGTTATTTAATCCTCTTCGCAGCCCTGTGAGGTTAGTACCGTAATTCTTATCTTATGGAGATCTCCAGAAAAGGGTTAGGAGACAGTCCACCATCACAGTGCAGGGAGGGTGGAATTTGCTGTAGGGAACAAGTTTAATCTTATATATTGTTCTCTTTTCTTTGATTACTTGAAACGATTAAAAGTCATATATGATAAGCACAGTACTGTTTTTTCTAATTGTTCAGTGTTTTTCCTTCAGTGTGCTAAGGTAATTTGTGAATTGGTTTTGCCTTCCTGTGCAAAGCCAAGGGAAGCTAGTTTGATACACTGATGGCCGCCCCAACCGAGGGAAGATGTCCTTGTTTGCAGAAAAGAAATGTGATGTTTATTGAATCATTGCTGAGTGATAAGTTGTCTCTTCTGTATTGTCTTTCAGGACCAGTCCTACTGCTGTTTTAGATGACATGTGGTGTATATAAAGTTTATGATAGTTGGTGGAAATTTTGGTAAGTGTTGCTGTGTTTATTTCTACTACACTTAGTTGTGAAGCGAAGCTGATGACCAGAGCCATCGCCTTGCCCTTTGTTGGAACCTGCAGTAGACTTGGTGTGCAAGTTTGTGATTTAATGTGAACTAAATTGGTGTTTTTTGGTAGTATATCACCTTTCTTCTTATTACTGGAGTTATTAAATAAGTAACGGGGATTTTCTAAAGTTTAGTTAGTCTAGCTTTGGGGAAGCTTCTGGACGCAAGGCTGAGAATACTCTTTGCAGTTGAGTTTATGCCCTAACTCAGCCGTCTACTGGGAGCAGCAAACTTACAGAGAAAAATAAAACAAGTTTCCCAAGCAGGAAGCTTCTTATGACCTGTATGTTGAGATGAGAGAGAGGCAAACAGCTAGCTGTTTGGGGAAATGGGAAATTCTAGCCTTCCTGGAAGCTGGCGCACTGCAGAACGGTGACCTGAGAGATCGAGAACATTCAAGTAGCTGCCACCCGACCTCCCTAGGGAAGTAAGAAGAGTGATCCTTGGGGTCAGGACTTCCAAGTGAACATTCAGGCTGTGCACTATTGGTTGTTAAGTAACCTCCCAGCTTCCTCTCTGTCAGATGAGACCTTTACTGTTACTACCTTGTAGAGCTGCTATGAAAATAAAGGGTGCCCAGTAGTGCTGGGTGCAGTAGGAGCTCAGTAAGCAGGCATTCTTCATGGCAGAACAGCCTGAGAATAGGGCACTGAAAAGGGCATCTCTTCCAGCAGGAGGACAGCTGGAATGGGCCACTCATAGTCATTGGGTGTCACACCACAGCCCCACCCAACATTCACTTCCTAATGAGCTGTGGGGACCTTTACTCCATGGACCTCCTGCACTTCTGAAGAACACATCCTCAGATACCTCTCCTTCCCAACCAGTGAGTTCACATTGCTGGACTTATTGATTATGGAGTTGGTTATTCCTTTGAACCATGTTAGTGAGGAGAGAGATGCCCTTACTTTATACTCAGTCAGCATGTTTGGCTTTTGTTTCCAAACTTCCCTTTTGATTGTTTTCTCTGCTTAGGCAGCTTTTTAGAGGTCATTTCTGTACTGAAATGTTTGAACTGGAACTAAAAGAATTTGGCTGAGGGATGAGGCTTGTATCCATGGCTGTGTCCCTCTGGATGGGCTGTGTACAAGGCACATGTGTAGGTACCTGCACTCTGCTTTCCTGAATCAAGCTGAGGAAATGGCCTACAGAGGAGTCTTTACTGTCTCCCAAGAGCCAAGAGGACTTCCTGGCCAGGGAATACAAGTTTTCACGGAGATAAAGAACGAGCTTTTATTGCAAAGGCGGTTTGATGGGAACTAAAGCACAGTTAGAGAAGGAGTCTGGTTTTTACAGTCCAGTAAGGAACCACGGGTCACCACACGTGGTGATATCTTTAAAATGACTAGAACAAGTACAGAAGTTCCCAACAAATAAAAGAGGTTGATTTTTGAGTTGATGGGAATATTTATTATCCTGAAAGAACCATTATACACTGTATACGTAGTGAGAACTACATGTACCATGTAGATGCTTAAATATTTTGGTTCTATAAAAAAAAACAATTAGGAGATTCAGGGAAATTGTTTTAGGAGAGTGATAAAATTGTTCATATCTAATTATAGTATTTATGCAACTGTAGGCTTTATGAAAACTCACTATATAATAGAAGGGGTGACTTCTGCTGTAATTCTTAATTTTGATTTTGAATTTTTGAGGTAGTGTCTCGCACTAGCCAGGCTGTCCTGATTTCACTATGTAGTCTCTGGCTGGCCTCAACATCACAGCGATATCCTACCTCTGCCTCCCAAGTGCTGAGATTAAAGGTGTTCACCACCACGCCCGGCCCACTGAAGGTGAAAGCATGGGCCACTGAACATAATCTCAGCCTTCACAGAGAGGCTTCAGGCCAGCTTCTCCTGGTGTTTGTCTGCAGATGAGCTTGCAAAGAAGCACCTTTCCTTCTTGGGAGCCAAGGGAAGTGACACTGATGTGGTCAGAGTGAACTTGCTCCCCATGACCTAGCACTAGTGTTTGGTACACAGGCCTGTTAATGTGCTCCCCTTTGCTGGAGTCACTGGGAGCTCCTGTAGCCCGATGCAGTCCATTCGCTGAAGCAGGGGGATAACACAACATCCATCAAGTTGTGATACAGAACAGTCCACTTGAAGAGACTTTGTGTCATCCCAAGGCTCGTTCTGGGAGGGTGACTGTTTTCTCTGAGGGATATTTTGGAACACAGAAGCCAGCTTCCAAGCCAGTATTGTCTTCCCAAGAAGGTGTGGTATGCGCTGTGGGCATTAATATTTTCTTACCCAAAGCTTTGGTATGATACTCTTTTGACTTAATTTCTAATTACTCCCTTCCCCCCTTTTTGTGTGGTAGTCTTTCCTCTTGCAATAATGCATTGAAAATGTGTTCTAGAAAGCTGGAGAGAAGAAAGGTAAGGCCCAGAGATGTCGGGGCTTTGCTCTGTCATATGACTAAGATGAATGGAATCTGGGGTCAATGTCATTAGGTAACTTTGATTCAAGTCAGTAGGTAGCCAGAGTTGAATAAATATTTAAAACACCATATTGTTTGCTATCTGTGGGAAAATCCCATTTACCAACTACATGTCCAGCACCCCGCCAACCCATGCTTCTCACACGCCGCCCCTCACTGCTCTTCCAATGGCCTGTGGCCTGGAGTTGGCATTGGCTTTCTCTCCTGCTCTTTGGTCCATGTGCTGTTTTCCTCCTGCTTTCTTCACACAGCTTTTGGTGACATCCCCCATGTCTCCATTAGGCCTTAAGAGAGAAATCAGAACTTTTGCGCAGTCATGATTTCCTCTATCTCAAAAGTGACAATAGGAGAGATCCAGTCGGCACAGTGAAGTCTGCTTCTGGTTCATACTGTGTGGAGGAGCAGAAGGGAAAACGGGCAGATCTGCAACCCCTCGGCAGCTGTTCCTCAGGGTTGAGCACTGGGCTATATCCTCGAGGCAGCAAGGGCTCTAGAAAAGGGATCCAGGGGACTGTCTGTGATGTCCTGCACCAGTCACCCACCTGCAGCTCTCGGGATCCTCCCAGCAGACAGAACCAGAACCCGTGCTGGGTGTATCTTCCTGCTAACAGGCTTCCCTGGAGGCTCTAAAGTATTAATGGTGCAGACTTCTGTCTGAGCTTCTGCTCCGAGCTTACACAACAGTGGCCAGCATTGTTCAGGAATTTCAAGGGAAAATCAGCCTTGCAGAGGAGGGTGGGGCACCTCGTCTGCATTCCTCTCTCACCCAGATTGCTGAAGTCATCTTTTCATCATTTGCTTTCCAAGACAGTCGTCACTGTCCCTCTAGTGTGGCTCTGGTGGCATTGTGCTCCTCCGCTGTCCCCCATCGCTTTGCTGTTTGTATGTGCTCTGAACCTGACTTGGTGGCGGGCTGAAATCTGTAGCAACACTGAGAACCCCAAATTGTCCCTTTCTTAGGGCAGCGTTTCCAGAGCCAGAGCT